>JAPXFY010000022.1:1769855-1922355 GCA_030674185.1 Monoplex corrugatus | reverse complement strand
ACGTTGACATTAAGAGCAAACAAAGAGAAGAGTCACGCTCTGCTGTGTCGTTTTACACAACAAAGTGACAAGAAAAAAACTTGAAGAAAAAACTGTACACATGTAAACTAAACAGTGTATTAGTTTCTGAAGGATAGTAGCATTAGGTCTCGCGAACCTGTGTTACAGCTCGTCCTTGTTACTGTACACATGTAACACTAAACACTATCATTCAAGGATAGTAGTATAAGATCCCACTGGACCTGTTTCTTTACAGCTCGTCTTTGTTACTGTACACATATAACACAACACTTCTAAACACTTTATTACTCATATTACACAAGGATAGTAGCATTAGGTCCCACTAGACCTGTCTTACGGCTAGTCCTTTCTTCTCCACACATGATATAATTAGCGGATTGACCCTTTGACTCCCGCACCTTATCCACCAACTGCAAAAACTTAACCCTTTGATTCCCTCACCCTATCCACCACCTTTCTGCGAGGAAACTGATAAACAGGGAGTGTGAATCAAAGGGTTAAGTTTTTGCTTTGATAGTACGGTTGGCAATGCAGGATGCCAGTGGACAGGGTGCGGGAGTGAAAGGGTTAAAGACAGATAAACCATAACACACACAGTGTGAAAGCAATCGTAAAGATGAATAGTAATACAATATTGAATTCTCTAAAAGCACATATGTGAATAGACGTTAAAAGAAATAACGAACGAACAATATTGAATTTTGTGTCTGTTGGTCGAGCACTTTACGAAAGCAAAGGCAGACACAAGTAAAGGAAATACTGCTCAACCCCCAACTGTAACAAAAACAACAATAACAAACAACAATAATAACAGCAATAACAATGGTATATATACACTTCTGTAGAAATATGTAAATGTAAAAGAGAGTAAATTACAGACATAAAATCAAAGAAAACAAAGTAAAAGAAACATTAAGAACAAAATAGGGATGGGAGACATGTCAACTGATGTTATGATGAAAAGAGCTGAACTGTACTACATGCAAGGAGATTATGATAATGAATTAGTAGCAGTGGTAAGAGCCGGACAAGAAGGTCCTCAGAGGAGAAACCCCCGTCAAGCAAGTGTTTTTGCCCTTAACTCCTGACACTCTGAGGGGGCCGGGCCGCATCCAGGTCATGACTCCTGGATGCCCTTCTGCTATCGCCTTTATTTTTTCATAGAAATTTGTCCACCGCCTGGATTCAAACCCAGGCATCCAGGGTGGTCTCAGAGTCGTCACCCTTGCAGTGGATGTCTTGACCACTTAGCTGTTGGATACCAACAACATGTAGGAGAATTTTAAACCTTGTGAAGTCCGTTTCTGTTCCTACTTGGCCAGGTCCAGCTGGAACTCTTTTCAGCTGCTTTTGCCATTGCCTTTAGGGCTCTGGTCCTCACTTTTCCAGAAATAAAGAACTCTTTCATGAGGTCATAGGCTGATGTGCCTGTCAACCTCCTTGCTGATTTTCTGTTCTTTCATTTAACCTGTTGAAGTACTGTGTGAGTTCTGATGCAATTTTCCAGTTTTTACAAGAGATCAATAGATTTCATGTGATGTGATTTTACATCCAAGCATGGCTTTCTTTAATTGCGTTTTAGACTTGCAAGGTTAACGATGAGCATGTTTAACTGTTGTCTTTTATCTTAACGGGTTGTTTTTTTTGACGTGGTGTTAGCCCTGATATGGCTCGAGTAGTTGCTGGGCTATACGCAGTATGAACTTGAAATTGAATATGTGTGTATTGAAACGGTTATAGCTCTGATATGGCTCTACACAGTCGGCTAGGCTTTAAGTTTAACCAACAATAAGAATAAGAGTAACCTCCTTGCTCCCACCTTTATGGCGAGGACTTTGGCTTGAAAGCCAGATGTCCTGAAGTTGCTGGCTAGACTGGCATACTTTTCAGTCTTGTAGATATGGGCTCCTCCGTTCTAATACCGGTAGGGCAGAATTCAGTCAGATTTTGATGGCATTGTCTGTCACATGTATTGATTGATTTTGATGGCTCCATCAGTCTTGATCATACAATGGACACTCCTAGTTGAAGACTCAGTTGGATGCGGAACGGCATCAGTTTGGCTGAAAAGGCCGATTATTGAGGGTAGTCGCTGGCACAGGTGATGCACATGAAGGCTAATGGTGGGTGGTCATTAAGGGTAGTTGTTGGCACAGGTGATGCACATGAAGGCTGATGGCTGGGTCATTGAGGGTAGTCGCTGGCACAGGTGATGCACATGAAGGCTGATGGCTGGGTGGTCATTGAGGGTAGTCGCTGGCACAGGTGATGCACATGAAGGCTAATGGTGGGTGGTCATTGAGGGTAGTTGTTGGCACAGGTGATGCACATGAAGGCTGATGGCTGGGTGGTCATTGAGGGTAGTTGTTGGCACAGGTGATGCACATGAAGGCTGATGGCTGGGTGGTCATTGAGGGTAGTTGTTGGCACAGGTGATGCACATGAAGACTGATGGCTGGGTGGTCATTGAGGGTAGTCGTTGACACAGGTGATGCACATGAAGGCTGTTGGCTGGGTGGTCATTGAGGGTAGTCGTTGGCACAGGTGATGCACATGAAGGCTGATGGCTGGGTGGTGATTGCTGCAGTTTTCCTTCTCTCTTCTGTCCAACCAGTTTATTTCTCCGCTGCAATGTCGATGCCTGTGTGTACAGCATGTTGGCAGGGCACATCGATTTGTACTTGTAGCTGTCTCTTCCCTTGTGTTCACACTGATATCAGCAGACTTCAGACATTTGTTAACATCCTTACACTGCAGCAGTGGGCACCCTGTGAGCCAGGATCCTGCAGTGAGTGCCCTGTGAGCCAGGATCCTGCAGTGAGCACCCTGTGAGCCAGGATCCTGCAGTGAGCACTCCATTCCAGATGTCTTTTGGAATACGACCATCGTGCTTGTGGCACATGGCCAAGTCATTGCAGTCATCACTGTGTGAAGAGGGCATACATGTTTGGCATGCTGGCTTGTCCAGGACGTCCTTGTTTGGCACATGCATCTTACAGAAAATGTCCTGGATCTGGTGCACACACTCAAGTGGAAGCTGGGAGGCTGTGATCTTTGTGCATGTACTGATGTAGGTTGTCCGGCTCTCGCTGCTATAGAGAAGAGTACTCAACATGCAGGTTCTGTGTAACAGTCCAGTCCTGGTGGTTCTGGTGAGCTGGTTATTTTCCAGCGCTGTCCCAGACAACTTGGTCATAGCAGTGGCATCTTTCTATATTTACCTGTTGAGCTCTGGGTCTAGGGACAGCTTGCTGGAGACTGGTGATCCTAGGTAGATGATTTCATTGACCACTTGCAGGGTGTGATCGCCGATGCTGATGCTGGGTCTTCTCTGACGCTGTGGCTCATGATCTCTCTCATCTTCAGACTGATGATGAGGTCAGACTGTTGACAAGCACAGGCAAGGGAGATGACTAGCCCCTAGGGACCAGGCTGTGTGTTAGATGTCAAGGTGACATCATCAGTGATATATAGACTATAGCCCTTAGGGACCAGGCTGTATGTTAGATGTCAAGGTGACATTATCAGTGATATATAGACTAGGGACCAGGCTGTGTGTGAGATGTCAAGGTGACATTATCAGTGATATATAGACTAGGGACCAGGCTGTGTGTGAGATGCCAAGGTGACATCATCAGTGATATATAGACTAGCCTTAGGGACCAGGCTGTATGTTAGATGTCAAGGTGACATTATCAGTGATATATAGACTAGGGACCAGGCTGTGTGTTAGATGTCAAGGTGACATCATCAGTGATATATAGACTAGCCCCTAGGGACCAGGCTGTGTGAGATGTCAAGGTGACATCATCAGTGATATATAGACTAGCCCCTAGGGACCAGGCTGTGTGAGATGTCAAGGTGACATCATCAGTGATATATAGACTAGCCCCTAGGGACCAGGCTGTGTGAGATGTCAAGGTGACAGTGATATATAGACTAGGGACCAGGCTGTGTGTGAGATGCCAAGGTGACATCATCAGTGATATATAGACTAGGGACCAGGCTGTGTGAGAGATGTCAAGGTGACAGTGATATATAGACTAGCCCTAGGGACCAGGCTGTGTGAGAGATGTCAAGGTGACAGTGATATATAGACTAGCCCTAGGGACCAGGCTGTGTGAGAGATGTCAAGGTGACAGTGATATATAGACTAGGGACCAGGCTGTGTGTGAGATGTCAAGGTGACAGTGATATATAGACTAGGGACCAGGCTGTGTGTGAGATGCCAAGGTGACATCATCAGTGATATATAGACTAGCCCTTAGGGACCAGGCTGTATGTTAGATGTCAAGGTGACATTATCAGTGATATATAGACTAGGGACCAGACTGTGTGTTAGATGTCAAGGTGACATCATCAGTGTATATAGACTAGCCCCTAGGGACCAGGCTGTGTGAGATGTCAAGGTGACATCTGATATATAGACTAGGGACCAGGCTGTGTGTGAGATGCCAAGGTGACATCATCAGTGATATATAGACTAGCCCCTAGGGACCAGGCTGTGTGTGAGATGTCAAGGTGACATATAGACTAGCCTTAGGGACCAGGCTGTATGAGATGCCAAGGTGACATCATCAGTGATATATAGACTAGCCCTAGGGACCAGGCTGTGTGTGAGATGTCAAGGTGACATCATCAGTGATATATAGACTAGCCCTAGGGACCAGGCTGTGTGTGAGATGCAAGGTGACATCATCAGTGATATATAGACTAGCCCTAGGGACCAGGCTGTGTGAGATGCCAAGGTGACATCATCAGTGATATATAGACTAGCCCTAGGGACCAGGCTGTGTGTGAGATGTCAAGGTGACATCATCAGTGATATATAGACTAGCCCCTAGGGACCAGGCTGTGTGAGATGTCAAGGTGACATCATCAGTGATATATAGACTAGCCCCTAGGGACCAGGCTGTGTGTGAGATGTCAAGGTGACATCATCAATGATATTTAGACTAGCCCTAGGGACCAGGCTGTGTGTGATGTCAAGGTGACATCATCAGTGATTAGTCTCTCCAACATCAGGACCTGACACACTGTGGTCTGTACTATGAAGTGGGCAAGGTTGAAGTTGCCCTTGGGCCTTGTGTGTAGGTACGCTCCATCATCAGTCACTCTGATAACTCTGTGTGTGTGTGTGTGTGTGTGTGTGTGTGTGTGTGTGTGTGTGTGTGTGTGTGTGTGTGTGTGTGTGTCTATGTGTATTATCTGTATATGTGGATTGTGTGGATGGGTGTCTGTGTGTATATGTGGTGTGTGTGGGTGAATGTGTGTATATGTGTGTGTGTGTGTGTGTGTGTGTCTATGTGTATATCTGTGTGTGTTTGTGCATGTGTATGTGTGTGTGTGGGGTGTGTGTCTGTGTGTATATGTGGTGTGTGTGGGTGAATGTGTATATGTGACTTCCCACCACGAAATCAGTCTTAACTCGCAGTCAGTCGAACAGCACTAGGAGCTGAAAAGGTGACTGAGGGTCTATCTGGGGTATTTTGACTTTTTCTCAAAATTGATTCTGTAGACTATAATCTATCCCCCACAGAAATTTTTTTCTTGAAAAAAATATTATTAATGTTTTGTCTTTTATTATGAACCGTAACTTGTACAGTACCCGCACATGCAATATACCGATGGAAAGCTCTTTGGTGCACCTTTCAGATAATGACAGTGAAAATTAGAAACAAATCTTTCAGATAATGACAGTGAAAATTAGAAACAAATCTTTCAGATAATGACAGTGAAAATTAGAAACAAATCTTTCAGATAATGACAGTGAAAATTAGAAACAAACTGGGTCAAAGCCATATAAATAAAGAAATTTAAGGAAAATGTGTAGGAGAGCACACAAAAACTTTAGAGGCCGTTTTTTCAAAATGGCCGTCATACAACTGAATGACTTTAAACATACATAACTTCTCCATTTTTTTCAGTACAAGCTTTATTCAAGTACCAAAATAATCAGCAGAATGTATACTTTCCAGCGATATGTATATCTCAAAATGCTAGTTAAGACTGATTTCGTGGTGGGAGGTCACATATACGTGTGTATTTGTGTGTGGGGAATGTGTGTGTGGGTGGGTGTCTGTGTGTATATGTGGGGTGTGTGTGGGGAATGTGTTTGTGTATGTGTGTGTGTGTGTGTGTGTGTGTTGCCTTTCACAGAGGTGTGTTAGTCAAGTGGGGACCACACAGTACAACTCTCACCAAGTTACCACATATATGTATGATGTATATGTATTACTAAAAAAACCAGGAAATGATTGTAATGGAGTTAGTCATAATGCACTATGATATCCTGTTTAATTAAACTAGGACATTTTTGTCTCTTCATGCCTCTTCTTGTTGTGTACACTCTTTCCCTGCTCTTTCTTCTTCTTTCACTGTCTGTATGTCTGTGTTTCTGTCTTGATGTCTGTCTGTCTGTCTGTCTGTTGGTCAGTTGGTTTGTCTGCCAGTCAGTCAGTCTGTCAGTCTCTCACTCTCTCTTCTTTTCTCATTCTCTGTCTCATTGACAGTCTGTCGATCATCTGTCAGTCAATCATTCTGTCACTCTGTCTCTGTCTTGCTGTTTCCGTCTCCCTGTCTGTCTGTCTGTCTGTCTGTCTCTTCCCCCCCCCCCCTCTCTCTCTCTCTTTCATCAAACACATCTGACCTTCTATTGTTTTGTGATAACAGTGTTATGCATGTTGTCTGCATTTCGCTTTGCTTCGGAGGACTGTGACATTTTGCAGTTTGTTTGATAATTCATGAAGTTTGAATATTCTGTTTGTATAGCATTATGCATCCTGGGGATATATATAGCAATGTTTGACATGGTGTGATAATTCATGAAGTTTGAACATTCTGTTGGTATAGCATTATGCACACTGGGGATATGTATAGCAATGTGTGATGTGGTGTGATCATTCATAATGTTTGAACATTCTGTTGGTATAGCATTTGGGGATATGTATAGCAATGTGTGATGTTGTGGTGTGATAATTCATGAAGTTTGAATATTCTGTTGGTATAGCATTTGGGGATATGTATAGCAATGTGTGATGTTGTGGTGTGATAATTCATGAAGTTTGAATATTCTGTTGGTATAGCATTTGGGGATATGTATAGCAATGTGTGATGTTGTGGTGTGATAATTCATGAAGTTTGAATATTCTGTTGGTATAGCATTATGCACACTGGGGATATGTATAGCAATGTGTGATGTTGTGGTGTGATAATTCATGAAGTTTGAATACTATAATAATAATAATAATTACAATATTTATATAGCGCAAAATCTTGATAAAATCAAATCTAAGCGCTGAAGCAGACACACACGCAAGCACGCACGCACGCACGCACGCACACACACGCACGCACACACACACACACACACACACACACGCATGGCTATAAATGGGGAGAAAGAATAAAAGCAATAAAAGCAAGAATAAAACCAATGGAAAATTATAGAGAGCATAGCATATACAATTATATATTATAACCATGTGATTCCCTCCGAGCGGAGACAGGCTGCAGAGGGGGGGGGGGGGGGGGGGTTGAGTGAGGTTAGGATTTTATGCGGAGGAGAAAAGGTGAGTTTTGAGAGCGGACTTGAAGGAGACAAAAGTAGGTTGCTGACGGACTGAGAGAGGAAGTTTGTTCCAGGAGAGTGGACCAGAAACAGAGAAGGCTCGTGGACCATAGGTATTGAGCTTAGTGCGTGGAAAGCGAAAAGTCAGAGGATCGGAGGCAGAGCGGAGGGTACGTGAGGGAAGATAGATCTCAAGTAGGCTTGACAGGTAATCGGGGGCTGCGTTATTGAGGCTTTTGTAGCACATGGTGTCTAGTTTGTACTGTATGCGCTTTGATACAGGGAGCCAGTGAAGTTGTGCCAGGAGAGGAGATATGTGGTCAGCTTTTTTCTTTTTGAGTACAAGGCGTGCAGCATTGTTTTGAATGCGCTGTAGGATGTGAATGGTGGAGGCAGGAAGACCAGACAGGAGTGAATTGCAATAGTCAATGCGAGACATTATGAAGGAGAGAACGAGTTTTGCAGTTGTTTCCACAGAGAGATACTTCCTGATCAGCCTTATACGATGGAGATGATAGTAGCAGGATCTGGCAGTTTGAGAAACAAAGTTGTTCATGGAGAGGGTAGAGTCAATGCAGACACCAAGGTTTTTAGCTGAATCAGAAATTGGGACTGATGTGTTACATAATGGGAGAGAAAGAGGAGGCAGCTGAGAAAGTTTCTGACGGGTGCCAATGAGGATAGCTTCTGTTTTGTCGTCATTAAGCTGAAGTCTATTGTGTGTCATCCAGTTCTTAATGTCCGAGTAACACTCAGTGGTGCGAGTCAACAGGCGCTGTATATTATCAGGTGAGTCACTGTCTTGAAGTTGGGTGTCATCAGCATAGAAGTGGTGTTTTATAGAATGGGAGTTGATGATGGTGGACAGGGGGGAGGTGTAAAGAGTGAAAAGAACAGGGCCAAGGACAGATCCTTGTGGAACACCACAGGTCAGGTATGCAGGTTGATAGTAAGTGCCATTGATGAGAACGGTTTGTTTTCTGTTGGATAGGTATGAAGTGAACCAAGACAGAGCAATGTCAGAGATGCCAAAAGTATGATGAAGTCTAGAAAGGAGAATACCATGATCAATGGTATCAAAGGCTGCAGACAGATCAAGGAGTGTGAGGAGAGAGACTTTGCCAGTATCAGTTGCAAGGAGGAGATTGTTGAGAATGTGTAGTAGGGCAGTTTCAGTGCTATGGCACTGGCGGTAGGCTGACTGGAAAGGATTGAGGAGATTGTTGGCAGACAGGTGAGAGTTCAGCTGGTTGAGGACGACTTTTTCAAGGAGTTTTGACAAGAAAGAGAGATTAGAGATAGGCCGGTAATTTTTCAGTTCATTTGGATCTAAATTGTGTTTCTTGAGGAGAGGGTGAACAATAGCAGACTTGAAAGAATCAGGGACAGTTCCAGTTTGAAGAGAAGTGTTGATGATGTCAGTGATGAATGGGAGGAGAGTAGGGAGACAGTCGGCGTAGAGAGAACCTGGAAGAGGATCCAGCTCGCAGGTTTTGAACGACATGGATCTGATTGTGTTGAGAATTTCTTCTTGTGAGACTGGGTTAAAAGTAGTAAGAGGTGTGCCAGAGAAGGAAGGGTCAGGTGGGCATGGTTGACAGGGTGTCCTGTCAAGCCTGTCACGAAGAGTTTGTATTTTGGTGGTGAAATAGTTGGAGAATACAGATGGGAGTTCTTCATTTGTATGTTTTGTTGGGAGAGGTAAATCTTTTCGTGTGCCAAGGAGATGATTCATGGTTGTAAAGAGTTCTTTTGAAGAAGAGGCATTCAGGATTTTGGTTTGGAAATAACTTGTTTTTGCTGATGCAATGAGGGTGGATACTTTTGTTTTAGAGGCTTGGAAAAGTTGCCTGTGTACAGTGAGTTTGGATTTGCGCCAGCGGCGCTCTGCTCTGCGGCGGGCACGTTTTGCACAGGCGATACTCTGTCGGTATAACATTATGCACCTGGGGATATGTATAACAATGTGTGATGTTGTGGTGTGATAATTCATAATAAAGTTTGAACATTCTGTTGGTATAGCATTTGGGGATATGTATAGCAATGTGTGATGTTGTGGTGTGATAATTCATAATGTTTGAACATTCTGTTGGTGTGACTCAGAGTGTTGCCTGCGCATGAAATAGTAACGAGTGGTGTTGTACCGTGATAATTCATGTTGTTGTACTGTGATAATTCATGTTGTACTCTGATAATTCATGTTGTTGTACTGTGATAATTCATGTTGTTTGGTCATTGTGTTGGTATAAGCCCTCGGCCACACCATGAGCGGCGCTGTGAAGCGGGCTGCGGGGTAGCAGTAGGTGAGCTTTGAGCTGTGAGCGGTGGGTGGCCACACCAAAAGCGGTGACAGCTTGTGGTTAGCTTGCCTACTGCTGGCTACAAGCTCGGTGACCGCTGAAGTGGCCACACTATAAGCTGCTTGGGGCTGGTTGTGTGCTGGTGTGCTGCTAGCTGTCGTTCACACAGTTGGTTTCAGAATGTTGGTGAGCAGGTATCTTGTGCTTCATGAGTTGTCAGAGTCATCGCCATTTCTTCGACAAGAAATTCTTATTGACGAAAGACAGTACTGGGTCCATCCCATTAATCAACAGAGAAATGTATATGGTGAATATCATCATTTGGTAACGAACCTTAAACAGCATAAAGAAAGATTTCAATCCTACTTCAGGATGTGCAAGTGTGTGTGTACTATACATGTCTTTGTGTGTATGCGTGCATACGAGCGAACATCTGTGCGTGTGTGGCACATGTGCGAGCGTGTACATTTTTAATGTTTCTGGAGAAGGAAAGGAAAGGGGGCAGGGACATAAGTTTAACTCGACTATTTGTAGTCATTTGCATGAAAGAAAGACAAAACAAAACAAAACAAAACAAAACAAAAAACTTTGGCACGGTAAAGCAATACACCTGTCATAGAAACCTCTCCCCCCCCTCCCTCTCTCTCTCTCTCTCTGTCTGTCTGTCTGTCTGTCTCTCTCTCTCTCTGTCTGTCTGCCTGTCTCTCTCTCTCTCTCTGTCTGTCTGTCTGTCTCTCTCTCTCTCTCTGTCTGTCTGCCTGTCTCTCTCTCTCTCTCTGTCTGTCTGTCTGTCTGTCTGTCTCTCTCTCTCTCTGTCTGTCTGCCTGTCTGTCTCTCTCTCTCTCTGTCTGTCTGCCTGTCTCTCTCTCTCTCTCTCTGTCTGTCCGCCTGTCTCTCTCTCTCACTCTGTCTGTCTGTCTGTCTGTCTCTCTCACTCTCACTCTGTCTGTCTGTCTGTCTCTCTCTCTCACTCTGTCTGTCTGTCTGTCTCTCTCTCTCTCTCTCTCTCTGTCTGTCTGTCTGTCTGTCTGTCTGTCTCTCTCTCTCTCTCTCTCACTCTGTCTGTCTGTCTGTCTCTCTCTCTCTCTCACTCTGTCTGTCTGTCTGTCTGTCTCTCTCTCTCTCTCTCTCTCTCTGTCTGTCTGTCTGTCTGTCTCTCTCTCTCACTCTCACTCTGTCTGTCTGTCTCTCTCTCTCACTCTGTCTGTCTGTCTGTCTCACTCTGTCTGTCTCTCTCTCTCTCTGTTTGTCTGTCTCTCTCACGCTGTCTGTCTGTCTCTCTGTCTGTCTGTCTGTCTCTCTCTCTCACTCTGTCTGTCTGTCTGTCTCTCTCACTCTGTCTGTCTGTCTGTCTCACTCTGTCTGTCTCTCTCTCTCTCTCTGTCTGTCTCTCTCACTCTGTCTGTCTGTCTGTTTGTCTCTCTGTCTGTCTGTCTGTCTGTCTCTCTCTCTCACTCTGTCTGTCTGTCTGTCTGTCTGACTCTGTCTGTCTGTCTCTCTCTCTGTCTGTCTGTCTCTCTCACTCTGTCTGTCTGTCTGTTTGTCTCTCTGTCTGTCTGTCTGTCTCTCTCACTCTGTCTGTCTGTCTGTCTGTTTGTCTCTCTGTCTGTTTGTCTGTCTCTCTCTCTCTCTCCCCTTCCTTCTCTTCCCCCTGTCACCTTATTGGTTTGCCGTATTTTCTGTTTGCAAGCACACTTGAGATGGGCCGACAGAAAATTGAAAATTAAATAGAACGAAAAGTGGACACACACACACAACACACACAACACACACACACACACACACACACACACACACACACACACACACATGCACAGAGAGAAAGAGAGAGAGAGAGAGAGGGGGGGGCATAATTCTTTTTAGACTTCAAAACATAAAACCCTTCCCATCTGACTACATTCTCCTCTTCTGTTTTTGTTTTTGTCCTGTTTTGTTTTAATCCAATGACTTGGTCGTCTAAGTGATCAATAAATTTTTTATTATGTGAAGACAAGTTCACAAAAACAACAGTGAACACAAAGAGACAGACAGACACAACTTCGTTGCTACCTACTTTAATGATGTACTTGAAATCTGTTTAGCTCCTTATAAAAAAATGAAATCATCTGAATGAATAGGCCATTTCATCGCAGGTACACATCAAACGCGCGTGCGTGAAAAAATGAATACACGCATATGGCCATTCATTGGAACCAGGACACACACATTCAATGGGAACGGCACACACACACACACACACACACACACACACACACACACACACACACACACACACACACACACACACACACACAGCCATTCAATTAGACGATTACACACATACGCTCATACACGCACACACACAAGCACGCATGTACGCATACAAGTACGCACGAACACACGCACGCACGCTTATGCACGCACGCATGCATGCACACACACAAGTATTTATATAAAAATCAGTTTCAGCATATAACCTGACAATCCACACATCTCAGCTGGTTCTTGGAAAAGTTTGGTACGAACGTCTCTGTTCATAAAGTCACGATGTTCTTTTTGCCATAGTGGAGGTCTTTCTTGAATGAAAGCAATAAATTCCAACGTTTCATCTTTTTTCTGAAGAAGTGGAACACATTTTCACTTTTCCTGAGATTCTACAAACAGCGTCTGCTGCACTTTCTACCATGCCAGCCGCTGACCCCACTTTGCTTATCGCGCCAGTTCCATAAACATCCGGTCATGACCTGGGAAAACCACGGACAAAAACACCGCACGAGCGTCGAGCGACGATAAATGCCCGGGACATTATCGTCGCTCGACGCCAGCACTATCCGCGCGGTTATTGCCCATGGTGTGGCCGCCTGTACAGTAATCAGTGTCATCTTTCTCGTCGCGCCGCTACAGCGCAGCTCACAGCGCAGCTCATCGCTCGTAGTGTGGCCGCACCACACAGACTGTTGTCATGAAATAGCAACGAGCAATGTTGTTTGTTATTTTAATGTTATGTACATTGTGTGAGACATGTATAGCAATGTGTCATGTTGTGCTGTGATTATTCATGATGTTTGATCGTTGTGTTGGTCTAGCTCAGAGTGTTATGAAATAGCAGTGAGTGATGTTGTTTGTCATGTTTATGTTATGTACATTGTGCGAGACATGTATAGCAATGTGTCATGTTGTGCTCTGATTATTCATGATGTTTGATCGTTGTGTTGGTCTAGCTCAGAGTGTTATGAAATAGCAGTGAGTGATGTTGTTTGTCATGTTTATGTTATGTACATTGTGCGAGACATGTATAGCAATGTGTCATGTTGTGCTGTGATAATTCATGTTTGATCGTTGTGTTGGTCTAGCTCAGAGTGTTATGAAATAGCAGTGAGTGATGTTGTTTGTCATGTTTATGTTATGTACATTGTGCGAGACATGTATAGCAGTGTGTCATGTTGTGCTGTGATAATTCATGTTTGATCGTTATGTTGGTCTAGCTCAGAGTGTTATGAAATAGCAGTGAGTGATGTTGTTTGTCATGTTTATGTTATGTGCATTATGTGAACATGGACCATTGTCTGAATGTATTTCAGACAATTTTTGTGGTCACTTTATGTCTGTTTATGATTCTGTGTCTTTAGTGATGAAAAGCAGTATGCATGTGTATGTTTGTGTGTGCATGTGTATGTTTGTGTGTGCATGTGTATGTTTGTGTGTACATGTGTATGTTTATATGTACATGTGTATGTTTGTGTGTATATGTGTGTGCATTTGTGTTGTTTGTGTGTGCATGTGTGTGTACCTGTGTGTGTGCGCATGTGTGTGTGCATGTATGTGTACATGAGTATGTTTGTGAGTGTTTGTGTGTGTTCATATGTGTGTGCACACATGTGTGTGTGTTTGTGTGTGCATGTGTGTGTACATGTGTGTGTTTGTGTGCATGTGTGTGTACATGAGTATGTTTGTGAGTGTTTGTGTGTGCATGTGTGTGTGCATATGTGTGTGTTCATGTGTGTGTTTGTGTGTGCATGTGTGTGTACATGTGTGTGTTTGTGTGTGCATGTGTGTGTACATGTGTGTGTTTATGTGTGTACATGTGTGTGTTTTCATGTGTGTTTATGTGTGTGTTTGTGTGTGCATGGGTGTGTACATGTGTGTGCATGGGTGTGTACATGTGTGTGTTTATGTGTGTTACATGTGTGTGTTTTCATGTGTGTTTATGTGTGTGTTTGTGTGTGCATGGGTGTGTACATGTGTGTGCTTGTGTGTGCATGGGTGTGTACATGTGTGTGTTTATGTGTGTACATGTGTGTGTTTTCATGTGTGTTTATGTGTGTGTTTGTGTGTGCATGGGTGTGTACATGTGTGTGTTTGTGTGTGCATGGGTGTGTACATGTGTGTACATGTGTGTGTTTTCATGTGTGTTTATGTGTGTACATGTGTGTGTTTGCATGTGTGTTTATGTGTGTGTACATGTGTGTGTTTATGTGTGTGTACATGTGTGTGTTTATGTGTGTACATGTGTGTGTTTTCATGTGTGTACATGTGTTTTTGTGCATGAGTACATACATGCATGTAGTGCAGTGTTTGCACCAGCATTAGGTTGCTACAGATTTCTTTTCCATGCATATATTTTGTACGCTATATACACTGGGGGTCAGAGCTTGTCCAGAAAACATTCTTTGCACTGAGACAGTTCCACACGTGTTGTGGGAGACACCTTGAGCCTGTGGAATCCATGATATGTTAATGTGTTGATGTGTTATGCGTTGATGTGTCAATGTCTTATTGTGTGTTGTTTGATGTGTACAGGTTCATGTGGGGGAAAGACTTTAGAACAAAGACTGATAGTAATACAATGTGTTGTGTTATGTAATACCAAAGAAATAAGAGGGAAGCAGGGAGAGTTTTTATAATATTAATCAAAGGACATAACTCTTGAGAATTATCTCCCATGTTGTACTTCTCAAATCTAACACAGTTGAGTGTTCTGAGCTTACTGTTTTTGTACATTGTATCTGCTTCTATGCTAGCTTAATGGGTAGCGCTAGCGCAAACTGTGTTAGATTTGAGAAGTACAACATGGGAGATAATTCTCAAGAGTTATGTCCTTGGATTAATGTTGTGTTATGTGTTTGTGTTATGTGTTAATATGTGCTGTAAATGTGTGCAGGTCCATGGGGGGAAGACCACAGGACAGGCACGACTCAGCACCTTCTTTGAAAACCTGGGATGGAAGGTACGACTTCCCACAAGTTTGACAAACTAACAAAAAGAGCTTGAAGCCGTAGGCTAGCTAGGATCTTAAGGTGTTGCCAAGACACTGGGTTTATGTACAGGTTTACAGCTTGTGCCATGATCAGTGTGGACCTTCTCCTTCACATGGCATCCGTGGGTATGGAATTTATTCTGAGTGCAGAGACGTCATCTTGAGAAACTGAAATTAACCCTTTGACTCCCGCACCCTATCTACCAACTGCAGGAAGCTGGTGGAAAGGGTGAGGGAATCAAAGGGTTAAGTTTTTGCTTTGCTAGCATGGTTGACAATGCAGGATGCTGGTGTACAGGGTGCGGGAGTCAAAGGGTTAAAGCTGAAACAAGCTTGACAGACTGAGAAATGAAGTATAAAAGCCTTAGCGTATAGTGCTCTTTGAGATGTTGCCCCAGCACATAAAGTTTATGTACAGACTTAAGGCTTGCACCGTGATCTTTTGGGATCTTCTCCATCACATAGCACCTTTGACGTTAGTGATATATATAGAAATTATTCTGAGTGTACAAGTGCTATCTTCTCAAACTGAAAAGTTTGAGAAACTTTGACAAAGCATGATGAACGCCAGACGTTAAGTAGATTAAATAATTTTCAAGCCTTTATCAACATATAGGAATTAATGCATAGACATATGGCTTAGTCCGTAGTGGTTTTTAGATCCTTTTCCATTGCACAGCATCTGTGGTGTTTCTGCATGCAGTCACCCGTCAGGGTTAGGGTTGAGGTCAGTAACGGTGCCAGATAATGGATTCCCTTTGCTCACTGTCTACATGTGCATTTGTATTTGTCTTTCCCATTGCTTTCTGTTTTGTCTTTCCCATTGCTTTCATTTTTTGTCTTTTTTTTTTTTTGTCTTTCCCATTGTTGTCTGTCTTTCCCATTGCTTTCTGTCTGTTTCTGTCTTTCCCATTGCTTTCTGTCTGTTTCTGTCTTTCCCATTGCTTTCTGTCTGTTTCTGTCTTTCCCATTGCTTTCTGTCTGTTTCTATCTTTCCCATTGCTTTCTGTCTTTCTGTCTTCCCATTGCTTTCTGTCTGTTTCTGTCTTTCCCATTGCTTTCTGTCTTTCTGTCTTTCCCATTGCTGTCTGTCTTTGTTTCTGTCTTTCCCATTGCTTTCTGTCTGTTTCTATCTTTCCCATTGCTTTCTGTCTTTCCCATTGCTGTCTTCTTTGTTTCTGTCTTTCCCATTGCTTTCTGTCTGTTTCTGTCTTCCCATTGCTGTCTGTCTTTGTTTCTGTCTTTCCCATTGCTGTCTGTCTTGTTTCTGTCTTTCCCATTGCTGACTGTCTCTTTGTTTCTGTCTTTCCCTTGCTGTATGTCTTTGTTTCTGTCTTTCCCATTGCTGTCTGTCTTTGTTTCTGTCTTTCCCATTGCTGTCTGTCTCTTTGTTTCTGTCTTTCCCATTGCTGTCTGTCTTTGTTTCTGTCTTTCCCATTGCTGTCTGTCTCTTTGTTTCTGTCTTTCCCATTGCTGTCTGTCTCTTTGTTTGTGTCTTTCCCATTGCTGTCTGTCTCTTTGTTTCTGTCTTTCCCATTGCTGTCTGTCTTTGTTTCTGTCTTTCCCATTGCTGTCTGTCTTTGTTTATGTCTTTCCCATTGCTGTCTGTCTTTTCTCTGTCTTTCCCATTGCTTTCTGTTTTTTTTCTCTTTTTCCCATTGTTTGTGTCCGCCTTTGTTTCTGTCCTCTCCATTCCTCAGTGTCTTTGTCTGTGTCTTTCCCATTGCACTGTGTCTGTGTCTGTGTCTTTCCCATTGCACTGTGTCTGTGTCTTTCCCATTGCACAGTGTCTGTGTCTGTGTCTTTTCCATTGCACTGTGTCTGTGTCTGTGTCTTTCCCATTGCACTGTGTCTGTGTCTTTCCCATTGCACAGTGTCTGTGTCTGTGTCTTTCCCATTGCACTGTGTCTGTGTCTGTGTCTTTCCCATTGCACTGTGTCTGTGTCTTTCCCATTGCACTGTGTCTGTGTCTTTCCCATTGCACAGTGTCTGTGTCTTTCCCATTGCACTGTGTCTGTGTCTGTGTCTTTCCCATTGCACAGTGTCTGTGTCTTTCCCATTGCACAGTGTCTGTGTCTTTCCCATTGCACAGTGTCTGTGTCTTTCCCATTGCACTGTGTCTGTGTCTTTCCCATTGCACTGTGTCTGTGTCTGTGTCTTTCCCATTGCACTGTCTGTGTCTGTGTCTTTCCCATTGCACTGTGTCTGTGTCTGTGTCTTTGCCATTGCACAGTGTCTGTGTCTTTCCCATTGCACAGTGTCTGTGTCTGTGTCTTTCCCATTGCACAGTGTCTCACTGTCTGTGTCTGTGTCTTTCCCATTGCACAGTGTCTGTGTCTGTGTCTTTCCCATTGCACAGTGTCTGTGTCTGTGTCTTTGTCCTCTCCAAATTAGAATACTGTAACTCCCTTTTTTCTGGCTGTCCTCAAAATCAATTAGACAAACTTCAAAAAGTACAAAACTCTGCCGCTAAACTTGTTTCTCGTTCCCGCAAGCATGATCATGTCACACCTATTCTCAAATCCCTTCACTGGTTGCCTGTTCAAGCTCGCATTGACTATAAGCTTGCCTCACTATGCCACTCTTTTTTCTCTGATCTCTCTCCTCGCTACCTGGCTGATCTTCTCTCTGTGTACACTCCTTCTAGAAATCTCCGCTCCATTGCTGATACCAGATTGCTCCGTGTTCCACGCGTGCGCACAAAAACATTTGGACATAGCTCTTTCTCCTTCGCAGCCCCCACTATCTGGAACTCTCTTCCCTTTGAAATCCGACACCTAAAATCGACTTCTTCTTTCAAAACAGCTCTAAAAACTCACCTCTTTCAAAAATATTATCAGTAAGTTCAACCTCATTTCCCCCCAGCCTAATAGTAGAAAAGGTGTGTTAGTGTGTGTGTATGTTATAGTAGGTAGGTGGGGGGTGGGGTGGGTGATTATAGAGCCCAATGTGCCTCACAGTACTTTGGAGTATAGCCGTGGGGGTTGTGGGGTGCATTTGGACTTGCGTGAGAATCCGTGTATGATTGTAGCGTATGTAGTATTTTTATGGATTTATTCTATTACTTGTATTGTGTATTTAGTGTATGTACGTGAGGTCGGAGAGATTGAAATATTGTGAGTGAATGATTGTAAAGCGTCATAAGCTCCGCCGTAGGCAGAGATGTGCGCTTATAAATGACTCATTATTATTATTATTATTATTTCCCATTGCACAGTGTCTGTGTCTGTGTCTTTCCCATTGTACAGTGTCTGTGTCTTTCCCGTTGCACAGTGTCTGTGTCTGTGTCTTTCCCATTGTACAGTGTGTCTTTCCCATTGCACAGTGTCTGTGTCTGTGTCTTTCCCATTGTACAGTGTCTGTGTCTGTGTCTTTCCCATTGCACAGTGTCTGTGTCTTTCCCATTGCACAGTGTCTGTGTCTGTGTCTTTCCCATTGCACAGTGTGTCTTTCCCATTGTACAGTGTCTGTGTCTGTGTCTTTCCCATTGTTCTGTGTCTGTGTCTTTCCCATTGTACAGTGTCTGTGTCTGTGTCTTTCCCATTGCACAGTGTCTGTGTCTTTCCCATTGTACAGTGTGTCTTTCCCATTATACAGTGTCTGTGTCTGTGTCTTTCCATTGTACTGTGTCTGTGTCTTTCCCATTGCACAGTGTCTGTGTCTGTGTCTTTCCCATTGCACAGTGTCTGTCTGTGTCTTTCCCATTGTACAGTGTGTCTTTCCCATTGTACAGTGTCTGTGTCTGTGTCTTTCCCATTGTACAGTGTCTGTGTCTGTGTCTTTCCATTGTACAGTGTGTCTTTCCCATTGCACAGTGTCTGTGTCTGTCCCATTGTACAGTGTGTCTTTCCCATTGTACAGTGTCTGTGTCTGTGTCTTTCCCATTGTACAGTGTCTGTGTCTTTCCCATTGCACAGTGTGTCTTTCCCATTGTACAGTGTCTGTGTCTGTGTCTTTCCCATTGTACAGTGTCTGTGTCTTTCCCATTGCACAGTGTCTGTGTCTGTGTCTTTCCCATTGCACAGTGTGTCTTTCCCATTGTACAGTGTCTGTGTCTGTCTTTCCCATTGTACTGTGTCTGTGTCTTTCCCATTGTACAGTGTCTGTGTCTGTGTCTTTCCCATTGCACAGTGTCTGTGTCTGTGTCTTTCCCATTGTACAGTGTGTCTTTCCCATTATACAGTGTCTGTGTCTGTGTCTTTCCCATTGTACAGTGTCTGTGTCTGTGTCTTTCCCATTGCACAGTGTCTGTGTCTGTGTCTTTCCCATTACACAGTGTCTGTCTGTGTCTTTCCCATTGTACAGTGTGTCTTTCCCATTGTACAGTGTATGTGTCTGTCTTTCCCATTGTACAGTGTCTGTGTCTGTGTCTTTCCCATTGTACAGTGTGTCTTTCCCATTGCACAGTGTCTGTGTCTGTGTCTTTCCCATTGTACAGTGTCTGTGTCTTTCCCATTGCACAGTGTGTCTTTCCCATTGTACAGTGTCTGTGTCTTTCCCATTGTACAGTGTCTGTGTCTGTGTCTTTCCCATTGCACAGTGTCTGTGTCTGTGTCTTTCCCATTGCACAGTGTGTCTTTCCCATTGTACAGTGTCTGTGTCTGTGTCTTTCCCATTGTACAGTGTCTGTGTCTGTGTCTTTCCCATTGTACAGTGTCTGTGTCTGTGTCTTTCCCATTGCACAGTGTCTGTGTCTATGTCTTTCCCATTGTACAGTGTGTCTTTCCCATTATACTGTGTCTGTTCTTTCCCATTGCACAGTGTCTGTGTCTGTGTCTTTCCCATTGCACAGTGTCTGTGTCTGTGTCTGTGTCTTTCCCATTGCACAGTGTCTGTCTGTGTCTTTCCCATTGCACAGTGTCTGTGTCTGTGTCTGTGTCTTTCCCATTGTACAGTGTCTGTGTCTTTCCCATTGCACAGTGTCTGTGTCTTTCCCATTGCACAGTGTCTGTGTCTGTGTCTTTCCCATTGCACAGTGTCTGTGTCTTTCCCATTGCACAGTGTCTGTGTCTGTGTCTTTCCCATTGCACAGTGTCTGTGTCTTTCCCATTGCACAGTGTCTGTGTCTTTCCCATTGCACTGTGTCTGTGTCTTTCCCATTGCACAGTGTCTGTGTCTGTGTCTTTCCCATTGCACAGTGTCTGTGTCTTTCCCATTGCTCCATGTCTGTGTCTGTGTCTTTCCCATTGCACAGTGTCTGTGTCTTTCCCATTGCACAGTGTCTGTGTCTTTCCCATTGCTCCATGTCTGTGTCTATGTCTTTCCCATTGCACAGTGTCTGTGTCTTTCTCATTGCACATTGTCTGTGTCTTTCCCATTGCACAGTGTCTGTGTCTTTCCCATTGCACAGTGTCTGTGTCTGTGTCTTTCCCATTGCACATTGTCTCACCATCATTAATATATGAATTTTTTGTTAGCCTGTCAAAAAGTCCTATAGCGAATTACCTTTAACATGTTATTTCACTTGTTCACCGTTGTCGTTAGTCGATTCTTAGTTTTTACTTTTATTCATTTATTCTAGATATTTATTAATTTTGTTTATTAGATTGTTTAAATCTGTAATTGTGATAACATTATTTGTTAGCTTTACCTTCCCCTCCTCAAAAATAATTGTTTTTCGGGATCATTTTTTTCTCAAGATCAAAATTGACAATTTTCAAATACCCTCTTCACTCCTTCTGTATCCCCCCCCCCCCTTTTTGTTTGTTTGTTTGTTTGTTTGTTTGTTTGTCTAAAATCACTTTAGTGAACAGACATTAAATGGAAGACCATAATTTATATGTTATTGTTTTGCTACAGGTGTTCAGGGCACCGGAGTCAGCACACATTTATATGGGGTAGGACAGTAATTGTCATTACTTTGTGTGTGTGTGTGTGTGTGTATGTGTGTGTGTCTGTGTGTGTGTGTGTGTGTGTGTCTGTGTGTGTGTGTCTGTGTGTGTGTGGTGTGTGTCTGTGTGTGTGTGTCTGTGTGTGTGTGTGTGGTGTGTGTGTGTGTCGGTGTGTGTGTGTGGTCTGTGTGTGTGTGTCTGTGTCTGTGTGTGTGTGTCTGTGTCTCTGTGTGGGGTGTGTGGTCATTTGTGACACTTTACACTATTGTGTGTGTGTGTGTGTGTGGTGTGTGTTTATCTGTATGACACTTTTACTACATATGTGTGTGAGTGTGTGTGTGTATGTGTGTGTGTGTGTTGTGTGTGTGTGACACTTTTATTACGTGTGTGTGTGTGTGTGTGTGTGTGTGTGTGTGGTGTGTGTGTGTGTGTGTGTGAACTGTGTGACACTTTAATTACAATGTGTGTGTCTGTGTGTTATGTTGTGTGTGTGTGTGTGTGTGTGTGGTGTGTGTGATGTGTGTGTGTGTGCACATGTGTGTGTGTATGTGTGTATCTGTCAACTGTCGTGTCTGTCTATAAGATTTGTTCTGTTTTTCAGTGAGTTTTCTGTTGTAGTGTTCATGTGACAGTTCGTCAATGATTGTTTGTATGGTTCATGCATTTTTCTGGTTAAATTAATTATTTTTGATGGTTCATGCATTTTCTGGTTAATAATTATTTTTGATGGTTCATGCATTTCATGGTTTGGTTTATTGAACTGATCATTTTTGATTGCTGTCTGGCTGTTTTTTGTGTTTACATGAGGGTTGTGTTTGTCACAGTTCATTCTTCCATGTGATAGTTTGTCACAGTTCATACTTCCATGTGATAGTTTGTCACAGTTACTTCCATGTGATAGTTTGTCACAGTTACTTCCATATGATAGTTTGTCACAGTTACTTCCATGTGATAGTTTGTCACAGTTACTTCCATGTGATAGTTTGTCACAGTTACTTCCATATGATAGTTTGTCACAGTTACTTCCATATGATAGTTTGTCACAGTTACTTCCATGTGATAGTTTGTCACAGTTACTTCCATGTGATAGTTTGTCACAGTTACTTCCATGTGATAGTTTGTCACAGTTACTTCCATGTGATAGTTTGTCACAGTTACTTCCATTGATAGTTTGTCACAGTTACTTCCATGTGATAGTTTGTCACAGTTTATCTTCCATATGATAGTTTGTCACAGTTCATACTTCCATTGATAGTTTGTCACAGTTCATACTTCCATATGATTAGTTTGTCACAGTTACTTCCATATGATAGTTTGTCACAGTTCATACTTCCATATGATAGTTTGTCACAGTTTACTTCCATATGATAGTTTGTCACAGTTACTTCCATGTGATAGTTTGTCACAGTTCATATTCCATTTGATAGTTTGTCACAGTTACTTCCATAGTGATAGTTTGTCACAGTTCATACTTCCATGTGATATAGTTTGTCACAGTTCATACTTCCATATGATAGTTTGTCACAGTTCTTCCATATGATAGTTTGTCACAGTTCATACTTCCATGTGATAGTTTGTCACAGTTACTTCCATATGATAGTTTGTCACAGTTACTTCCATATGATAGTTTGTCACAATTTCATACTTCCATGTGATAGTTTGTCACAGTTACTTCCATGTGATAGTTTGTCACAGTTACTTCCATATGATAGTTTGTCACAGTTCATACTTCCATATGATAGTTTGTCACAGTTACTTCCATATGATAGTTTGTCACAGTTACTTCCATGTGATAGTTTGTCACAGTTACTTCCATGTGATAGTTTGTCACAGTTACTTCCATTGTTGATTAATTTTGTCACAGTTCATTCTTCCATTGGATAGTTTGTCACAGTTACTTCCATATGATAGTTTGTCACAGTTACTTCCATGTGATAGTTTGTCACAGTTACTTCCATTGATAGTTTGTCACAGTTACTTCCATATGATAGTTTGTCACAGTTCATACTTCCTATTGATAGTTTGTCACAGTTCATACTTCCATTGATAGTTTGTCACAGTTACTTCCATATGATAGTTTGTCACAGTTCATACTTCCATATGATAGTTTGTCACAGTTACTTCCATGTGATAGTTTGTCACAGTTACTTCCATATAGATAGTTTGTCACAGTTTACTTCCATTGATAGTTTGTCACAGTTCATACTTCCATATGATAGTTTGTCACAGTTTTACTTCCATATGGATAGTTTGTCACAGTTACTTCCATGGATAGTTTGTCACAGTTACTTCCATGTGATAGTTTGTCACAGTTACTTCCATATGATAGTTTGTCACAGTTACTTCCATGTGATAGTTTGTCACAGTTCATACTTCCATATGATAGTTTGTCACAGTTGATAGTTTGTCACAGTTACTTCCATTGATAGTTTGTCACAGTTTACTTCCATATGATAGTTTGTCACAGTTATACTTCCATTGATAGTTTGTCACAGTTTACTTCCATTGATAGTTTGTCACAGTTACTTCCAGTGATAGTTTGTCACAGTTACTTCCATGTGATAGTTTGTCACAGTTACTTCCATATGATAGTTTGTCACAGTTACTTCCATGTGATAGTTTGTCACAGTTCATACTTCCATATGATAGTTTGTCACAGTTCATACTTCCATATGATAGTTTGTCACAGTTCATACTTCCATATGATAGTTTGTCACAGTTACTTCCATATGATAGTTTGTCACAGTACTTCCATATGATAGTTTGTCACAGTTCATACTTCCATATGATAGTTTGTCACAGTTACTTCCATGTGATAGTTTGTCACAGTTACTTCCATATGATAGTTTGTCACAGTTCATACTTCCATATGATAGTTTGTCACAGTTCATACTTCCATATGATAGTTTGTCACAGTTCATACTTCCATATGATAGTTTGTCACAGTTACTTCCATATGATAGTTTATCACAGTTCATACTTCCATGTGATAGTTTGTCACAGTTCATACTTTCATATGATAGTTTGTCACAGTTACTTCTATGTGATATGTTTGTCACAGTTACTTCCATATGATAGTTTGTCACAGTTCATACTTCCATGTGATAGTTTGTCACAGTTACTTCGATATGATAGTTTGTCACAGTTCATACTTCCATGTGATAGTTTGTCACAGTACTTCCATGTGATAGTTTGTCACAGTTCATACTTTCATATGATAGTTTGTCACAGTTACTTCCATGTGATGGTTTGTCACAGTTACTTCCATATGATAGTTTGTCAGTTACTTCCATGTGATAGTTTGTCACAGTTCATACTTCCATGTGATAGTTTGTCACAGTTACTTCCATATGATAGTTTATCACAGTTACTTCCATGTGATAGTTTGTCACAGTTACTTCCATGTGATAGTTTGTCACAGTTACTGCCATATGATAGTTTGTCACAGTTACTTCCATGTGATAGTTTGTCACAGTTACTTCCATGTGATAGTTTGTCACAGTTACTTCCATGTGATAGTTTGTCAGTTACTTCCATGTGATAGTTTGTCACTGTTACTTCCATATGATAGTTTGTCACAGTTACTTCCATGTGATAGTTTGTCACAGTTACTTCCATATGATAGTTTGTCACAGTTACTTCCATGTGATAGTTTGTCAGTTACTTCCATGTGATAGTTTGTCACAGTTACTTCCATGTGATAGTTTGTCACAGTTACTTCCATGTGATAGTTTGTCACAGTTCATACTTCCATGTGATAGTTTGTCACAGTTCATACTTCCATATGATAGTTTGTCAGTTACTTCCATGTGATAGTTTGTCACAGTTACTTCCATGTGATAGTTTGTCACAGTTACTTCCATGTGATAGTTTGTCACAGTTACTTCCATATGATAGTTTGTCACAGTTACTTCCATGTGATAGTTTGTCACAGTTACTTCCATGTGATAGTTTGTCACTGTTACTTCCATGTGATAGTTTGTCACTGTTACTTCCATGTGATAGTTTGTTACTGTTACTTCCATGTGATAGTTTGTCACAGTTACTTCCATGTGATAGTTTGTCACAGTTACTTCCATGTGATAGTTTGTCACAGTTACTTCTATGTGATAGTTTGTCACAGTTACTTCCATATGATAGTTTGTCAGTTACTTCCATATGATAGTTTGTCACAGTTACTTCCATGTGATAGTTTGTCACAGTTACTTCCATGTGATAGTTTGTCACAGTTACTTCCATGTGATAGTTTGTCACAGTTCATACTTCCATATGATAGTTTGTCACAGTTACTTCCAAGTGATAGTTTGTCACAGTTACTTCCATTGTGATAGTTTGTCACAGTTACTTCCATATGATTAGTTTGTCACAGTTCATACTTCCATATGATAGTTTGTCACAGTTACTTCCATATGATAGTTTGTCACAGTTAACTTCCATTGATAGTTTGTCACAGTTACTTCCATTGATAGTTTGTCACAGTTACTTCCATATGATAGTTTGTCACAGTTCATACTTCCATGTGGATAGTTTGTCACAGTTACTTCGATATGATAGTTTGTCACAGTTCATACTTCCATAGCGATAGTTTGTCACAGTACTTCCATGTGATAGTTTGTCACAGTTCATACTTTCATATGATAGTTTGTCACAGTTACTTCCATGTGATAGTTTGTCACAGTTACTTCCATATGATAGTTTGTCAGTTACTTCCATGTGATAGTTTGTCACAGTTCATACTTCCATGTGATAGTTTGTCACAGTTACTTCCATATGATAGTTTTCACAGTTACTTCCATGTGATAGTTTGTCACAGTTACTTCCATGTGATAGTTTGTCACAGTTACTTCCATATGATAGTTTGTCACAGTTACTTCCATGTGATAGTTTGTCACAGTTTACTTCCATGTGATAGTTTGTCACAGTTACTTCCATGTGATAGTTTGTCAGTTACTTCCATGTGATAGTTTGTCACAGTTACTTCCATATGATAGTTTGTCACAGTTATACTTCCATGTGATAGTTTGTCACAGTTTCTTCCATGTGATAGTTTGTCACAGTTACTTCCATATGATAGTTTGTCACAGTTCATACTTCGATATGATAGTTTGTCACAGTTACTTCCATATGTATGTTTGTCACAGTTCATACTTCCATATGATAGTTTGTCACAGTTACTTCCATATGATAGTTTGTCACAGTTCATACTTCCATTGATAGTTTGTCACAGTTACGTTCCATATGATAGTTTGTCACAGTTACTTCCATATGATAGTTTGTCACAGTTACTTCCATATGATAGTTTGTCACAGTTATACTTCCATGTGATAGTTTGTCACAGTTCATACTTCCATATGATAGTTTGTCACAGTTACTTCCATATGATAGTTTGTCACAGTTACTTCCATGTGATAGTTTGTCACAGTTACTTCCATATGATAGTTTGTCACAGTTCATACTTCCATATGATAGTTTGTCACAGTTCATACTTCCATGTGATAGTTTGTGTAATTCATATTTCCACTTATTGTTCTGTAATAAAAATCACAACACGCACATGTGCAGGCAAACCAGTATAACTGAGGTTCATTATATTTTACCTAAAAAAAAAAAACATAAAATAAAGAAAACTGCTATTTTGGTTCTTTTGCAGCGGTGGAGTGCGGTTTACAGAAATGAACGCGGATGAAGGTAAACAAAAACTGAAACAGTCTGATCAAGGTCACTCTGTTTTTACGTGAATATTAATCGGTTTGATAAAGGTCATGTTGATTTGCATGAGCTTTAAATCAGTCAGATAAAGGCCATGTTGATTTAGTCATTTGATTTCTGATTTATCTGTTGAGGGTTTTTTTGTTGTTTGTGTTATTCTTATTACTTGTGGTTATGTGTAGTTGGAAGTGTAAATGGGCGGTTATGATCGTTTGTGGTTGGAACATGTCATGTCGGTTTGATGGAGTTTGATGTCAGCATTCGCCTCTGGTGATCTAGCTGACAGGGAAACCGTTCCGGTGGGGGGGTGAGGGGGCTTATCATATGCTAATTAAGTAACCTACCTGTATGTGTTGTAGTTGTATGCTGTGTTGTGTGTAGTATTGTGTGTATGTTTTGTGCAGTGTTGTGTGTGTAGTGTTATGTGTCATATTGTGTGTGTAGTGTGTCATGTTGTGTGTTGTATGCTAATTAACTAACCTACCTGTATGTGTTGTGTGTGGTGTTGTGTGTCATGTAGTGTGTCATATTGTATGCTAATTAATTAACCTACCTGTATGTGTTGTGTGTGGTGTTGTGTGTCATGTAGTGTGTCATATTGTATGCTAATTAACTAACCTACCTGTGTGTGTTTTGTGTGGTGTTGTGTGTCATGTTGTGTGTCATATTGTATGTTAATTAACTAACCTACCTGTGTGTGGTGTTGTGTGTCATGTAGTGTGTCATATTGTATGCTAATTAACTAACCTACCTGTGTGTGTTGTGTGTAGTGTTGTGTGTCATATTGTATGTTAATTAACTAACCTACCTGTATGTGTTGTGTGTGGTGTGTGTGTCATATTTATGCTAATTAACTAACCTACCTGTG
Organism: Monoplex corrugatus; assembly: GCA_030674185.1. Classification (NCBI taxonomy): domain Eukaryota; kingdom Metazoa; phylum Mollusca; class Gastropoda; order Littorinimorpha; family Ranellidae; genus Monoplex; species Monoplex corrugatus. The sequence continues at coordinate 1,894,820 of JAPXFY010000022.1, read as the reverse complement.
TGTGTTTGTGTGTGTTGTGTGTCATATTGTATGCTAATTAACTAACCTACTGTGTGTGTTTTGTGTAGTGTTGTGTGTGGTGTGTGTGTCATATTGTATGTTTAATTAACTAACCTACCTGTGTGTGTTGTGTGTGGTGTTGTGTGTCATATTGTATGCTAATTAACTAACCTACCTGTATGTGTAGTGTGTGGTGTTGTGTGTCATGTAGTGTGTCATATTGTATGTCATATTGTATGCTAATTAACTAACCTACCTGTGTGTTGGTGTTGTGTGTCATGTTGTATGTCATATTGTATGCTAATTAACTAACCTACCTGTGTGTGGTGTGTGTGTCATATTGTATGTCATATTGTATGCTAATTAACTAACCTACCTGTGTGTGGTGTTTGTGTGTCTGTTGTGTGTCATATTGTATACTAATTAACTAACCTACCTGTATGTGTTTTGTGTAGTGTTGTGTGTCATGTAGTGTGTCATATTGTATGCTAATTAACTAACCTACCTGTATGTATAGTGTGTAGTGTTGTGTGTCATGTGTGTGTCATATTGTATGCTAATTAACTAACCTACCTGTATGTGTAGTGTGTGGTGTTTGTGTCATGTTGTGTGTCATATTGTATCTAATTAACTAACCTACCTGTATGGTAGTGTGTGGTGTTGTGTGTCATGTTGTGTGTCATGTTGTATGCTAATTAACTAACCTACCTGTTGTGTTTTGTGTAGTGTTGTGTGTTGTGTGTGTCATTGTATGTAATTAACTTAACCTACCTGTGTGTGTTGTGTGTGGTGTTGTGTGTCATGCTGTGTGTCATATTGTATACTAATTAACTAACCTACCTGTATGTGTAGTGTGTGGTGTTGTGTGTCATGTTGTGTGTCATGTTGTATGCTAATTAACTAACCTACCTGTATGTGTTTTGTGTAGTGTTGTGTGTCATGTAGTGTGTCATATTGTATGCTAATTAACTAACCTACCTGTATGTGTTTTGTGTAGTGTTGTGTGTAGTGTTTGTGTGTGTGTTGTATGTGGTGTTGTGTGTGGTGTTGTGTGTGGTGTTGTGTGTGGTGTTGTGTGTGTGTTGTGTCATATTGTATGCTAATTAACTAACCTACCTGTGTGTGTATGTTGTGTGTAGTGTTGTGTGTCATATTGTATGCTAATTAACTAACCTACCTGTGTGTGTTGTGTGTAGTGTTGTGTGTCATATTGTATGCTAATTAACTAACCTACCTGTGTGTGTTTGTGGTCATGTTGTGTGTGGTAATGTGTGTGTCATATTGTATGCTAATTAACTAACCTACCTGTGTGTGTTTTGTGTAGTGTAGTGTGTCATATTGTATGCTAATTAACTAACCTACCTGTATGTGTTGTGTGTGGTGTTGTTGTGTGTCATATTGTATGCTAATTACTAACCTACCTGTGTGTGTCGTGTGTAGTGTTTGTGTGTCATATTGTATGCTAATTAACTAACCTACCTGTATGTGTGTGTGTCATATTGTATGCTAATTAACTAACCTACTGTGTGTTTTGTGTGGTGTTGTGTGTCATATTGTATGCTAATTAACTAACCTACCTGTATGTGTTGTGTGTCATATTGTATGCTAATTAACTAACCTACCTGTGTGTGTTGTGTGTAGTGTTGTGTGTCATATTGTATGCTAATTAACTAACCTACCTGTGTGTGTTGTGTGTAGTGTTGTGTGTCATATTGTATGCTAATTAACTAACCTACCTGTGTGTGTTGTGTGTAGTGTTGTGTGTCATATTGTATGCTAATTAACTAACCTACCTGTGTGTGTAGTGTTGTGTTAGTGTTGTGTGTCATATTGTATGCTAATTAACTAACCTACCTGTGTGTGTTGTGTGTAGTGTGTTTTGTGTGTCATATTGTATGCTAATTAACTAACCTACCTGTGTGTGTTTTGTGTCATGTTGTGTGTGGTAATGTGTGTCATATTGTATGCTAATTAACTAACTTACCTGTGTGTGTTTGTTTCAGTGTTTCAGTTCCAGGAAGACGTGATCAACACCATGATAACGGTGGAAAACACGTTTCACAAGCTGGCAGACCATCGGAAACAGAACGTTCTCCTTATTTGTGACCGCGGGGTCATGGACGGCTCAGCATGTCAGTCACTTGTGATTTCATCCTGTTAATCCCTCACCCTGTCCACCAGCTTCCATGTCCTTCACCTTGTCCATCTTCCTAATCCTGTTAATCCCTCACCCTATCCATCAGCTTCTGTATCTGTCCTTCACCTTTTGACCATCTTCCTATCTGTTAATCCTACTCTATCCACCAGCTTCTGTATCTGTCCTTCACCTTGTTAACCATCTTCCTAATCCTGTTAATCCCTCACCCTATCCACCAGCTTCTGTATCTGTCCTTCACCTTGTTAACCATCTTCCTAATCCTGTTAATTCCTCACCCTGTTCACCAGCTTCTGTATCTGTCCTTCACCTTGTTAACCATCTTCCCAGGTCCGTCCAAGATAATTAGCCCTCTTGCCTTTTGAAGTATGTTGGTCCAAAAAGGACAAATGGTATTGCGCTCTCAGTGGACAGAGCGGCCCAAGTTTGACATGGTAAATATATCCATTGTGGCAAAAGAAATGACTATAAGACTATAAAGATTTCACTGTGTCATGTCCTGGTTCTGTAAAGATTTCACTGTGTCATGTCCTGGTTCTGTAAAGATTTCACTGTGTCATGTCCTGGTTCTGTAAAGATTTCACTGTGTCATGTCGTGGTTCTGTAAAGATTTCACTGTGTCATGTCCTGGTTCTGTAAAGACTTCACTGTGTCATGTCCTGGTTCTGTAAAGATTTCACTGTGTCATGTCCTGGTTCTGTAAAGACTGTAAAGATTTCACTGTGTCATGTCCTGGTTCTGTAAAGACTGTAAAGATTTCACTGTGTCATGTCGTGGTTCTGTAAAGATTTCACTGTGTCATGTCCTGGTTCTGTAAAGACTGTAAAGATTTCACTGTGTCATGTCCTGGTTCTGTAAAGACTGTAAAGATTTCACTGTGTCATATCCTGGTTCTGTAAAGACTGTAAAGATTTCACTGTGTCATGTCCTGGTTCTGTAAAGATTTCACTGTGTCATGTCCTGGTTCTGTAAAGATTTCACTGTGTCATGTCCTGGTTCTGTAAAGATTTCACTGTGTCATGTCGTGGTTCTGTAAAGACTTCACTGTGTCATGTCCTGGTTCTGTAAAGATTTCATTGTGTCATGTCGTGTTCTGTAAAGATTTCACTGTGTCATGTCGTGGTTCTGTAAAGATTTCACTGTGTCATGTCGTGGTTCTGTAAAGATTTCACTGTGTCATGTCGTGGTTCTGTAAAGATTTCACTGTGTCATGTCGTGGTTCTGTAAAGATTTCATTGTGTCATGTCGTGGTTCTGTAAAGATTTCACTGTGTCATGTCCTGGTTCTGTAAAGATTTCATTGTGTCATGTCGTGGTTCTGTAAAGATTTCACTGTGTCATGTCGTGGTTCTGTAAAGATTTCACTGTGTCATGTCGTGGTTCTGTAAAGATTTCACTGTGTCATGTCGTGGTTCCTGGCTTCAGAAATACTTTGTATGTGTGCACCAGTCACTGTGTGCAGTGGTTAGTGCAATGGACTACCGTCTGGACAGTTGTGGGTTCGAATCCCTGTCAGTCTCGTCACAGTCACTATGACATTTTTCAGCCTTTGTTGGCTGCTTCCCAGAGTTGAGTGTATTATAGCTCATTGGAAAACTGGGAGCACACAGTCGAGTCTTTATCTAGGATGCATCATTGAGGGTGTTGTTTATACGTCTTGACCAAACTGCAGGTGTTTGTATCCCTCAGGCCTGGGTGATGTCAGGATATTTTATGATAGTAATGATTGATGGTAAGCGTAGAGTGCAGCCTCATCATGCAGTCCTAATCCTAAACGGAACTTCAAAGCATCATTATTATCCCCCCTGTTGACGTCATCGTCATAGCATTTAAAAATTGTTCCACATTTTGTGGTAATTAACCTCTTCAGTGCTATGGATGTCTATATCATCATCAGGTGCCCTGCCGCATGGCGTTGGCGATCATGGACTTCCATCTGTCTCTATCTCTTGTTGCCCCTACATCTCCCCCACCCTCCTCGTCCCCAGCCACTCTGCAAGTCCGTCCAGCATTTTCTCCCTGGGTCTACCTGGTGCTCTCTTTCCCTCCAGCTTTCCCGTTGATGTCTGTATATGATAAGATAATGTGTATTTCATTTGTCAACAATGTATATGTATGTTCACATCACATCAAGAATTTTCCTGCATCCATTTTTAAGCTGGGGAATCCCAATTCACATGAATCAGAAAGCTCTGTCCATCTACATGAATTATGCATGAGGTCGGCAGCCAATCACACTTTTCTATGGTCACTGCACTGTGGTGTTTGTAACTACCCCCTCAGAGATGACCTGTCTTCCACATTGCCTGACGACATTGCTTTGACTGGCCAAGTGCTGTGAGACAGACAGCGTGCCTGACGACAATGCTTTGACTGGGCCAAGTGCTGTGAGACAGACAGCGTGCCTGACGACAATGCTTTGACTGGGCCAAGTGCTGTGAGACAGACAGCGTGCCTGATGACAATGCTTTGACTGGGCCAAGTGCTGTGAGACAGACAGCGTGCCTGACGACAATGCTTTGACTGGGCCAAGTGCTGTGAGACAGACAGCGTGCCTGATGACAATGCTTTGACTGGGCCAAGTGCTGTGAGACAGACAGCGTGCCATGACGACAATGCTTTGACTGGGCCAAGTGCTGTGAGACAGACAGCTTGCCTGACGACAATGCTTTGACTGGGCCAAGTGCTGTGAGACAGACAGCGTGCCTGACGACAATGCTTTGACTGGGTCATGTGCTGTGAGACAGACAGCGTGCCTGACGACAATGCTTTGACTGGGCCATGTGCTGTGAGACAGACAGCTTGCCTGACGACAATGCTTTGACTGGGCCATGTGCTGTGATGCTTTGACTGGGCCAGTGCTGTGATGCTTTGACTGGGCCATGTGCTGTGATGCTTTGACTGGGCCATGTGCTGTGATGCTTTGACTGGGCCAAGTGCTGTGATGCTTTGACTGGGCCATGTGCTGTGATGCTTTGACTGGGCCATGTGCTGTGATGCTTTGACTGGGCCATGTGCTGTGATGCTTTGACTGGGCCATGTGCTGACTTTGACTGCAGTGCTTGATGACTGCATTATGGCCAGTGCTGTGATGCTTGACTGGGCCAGTGCTGTGATGCTTTGACTGGGCCAATGTGCTGTGATGCTTTGACTGGGCCATGCTGATGCTTGATGCCTTTGACTGGGCCAATGTGCTGTGATGTCTTTGACTGGGCCATGTGCTGTGATGCTTTGACTGGGCCATGCTGTGATGCTTTGACTGGGCCATGTGCTGTGATGCTTTGACTGGGCCAATGCTGAGCTTGAGGCCATGTGCTGTGATGCTTTGACTGGGCCAAGTGCTGTGATGCTTTGACTGGGCCAATGCTCTGTGATGCTTTGACTGGGCCATGTGCTGTGATGCTTCGACTGGGCCAGTGCTGTGATGCTTTGACTGGGCCATGTGCTGTGATGCTTTGACTGGGCCAGTGCTGTGATGCTTTGACTGGGCCAAGTGCTGTGATGCTTTGACTGGGCCATGTGCTGTGATGCTTTGACTGGGCCAAGTGCTGTGATGCTTTGACTGGGCCATGTGCTGTGATGCTTTGACTGGGCCAAGTGCTGTGATGCTTTGACTGGGCCATGTGCTGTGATGCTTGACTGGGCCATGTGCTGTGATGCTTTGACTGGGCCATGTGCTGTGATGCTTTGACTGGGCCATGTGCTGTGATGCTTTGACTGGGCCATGTGCTGTGATGCTTTGACTGGGCCAGTGCGTGATGCTTGACTGGCCAGTGCTGTGATGCTTTGACTGGCCAAGTGCTGGATGCTTTGACTGGGCCAAGTGCTGTGAGAGAGACCAGCGTGCCTGACGACAATGCATTTGACTGGGCCATGTGCTGTGATGCTTTGACTGGGCCAAGTGCTGTGAGAGAGACAGTGTGCCTGACCACAATGCTTTGACTGGGCCAAGTGCTGTGATGCTTCGACTGGGCCATGTACTGTGAGAGAGACAGTGTGTTGCCAAAGGGTTTAGCTGTTTCATCACAGCACACATTGAGACATGCTTGGGGTTAACTGTGACTGACCCACACATCAGACTGGCTGACAGGGAAGGGGGCAGGAGGAGAGTGATGATGAGATGGAGGTTTTGTTTACAGCTGTCAGCTGTCATGCCAGACATTCAGTCAGTGAAGCTTGTTTATAGCGGGTGTCACATGGCCAGCTTAGACACGAGAGCCCAGTGCAACACGTGGTTATCAAAATTATTGAGTTTTCTGTCTACTGTCAGTGTTTCTCTGGTTTGGGAGGAAATAAAAAGAGATGTGGGCATGGCAGTGAGACACTGAATGTGTGTGTGTGTGTGTATGTGTGTATGTGTGTGTGTGTATGTGTGTGTGTGTGTGTGTGGTGTATGTGTGTGTGTGTGTGTGTGTTGTGTGTGTGTGTGTGTGTGTGTTTGTGTGTGTGTGTTGCGTGCGTGTGTGTGTATGTGTGTGTGTATGTGTGCGTGTGTGTTACTATTCAGTACTTTATATGCACATAGTGTTTGGAGACACCAATACTTTTGTATATATATTTTCTTGGAATATTCTGTTTTTTTATATTACTCATCCATAATGTATAACAAAAAAATTGTGTGAAATTTATTTATGTCAATTTTATGACCCATTCTTCACTATCTTAAGTGTCAAATACAGTTAGAATATCATAAATGGATAGTCTTTTCATTTCCCTTACAGAAAAAAGGGTTATGATTACTTTCATGCAATAATGTGCATGCTAGAATTTGTTGTTAATTATTACCCTACCCAAGCCAAAATCGCTTGGCAAAAAGCTTACACTAGCAAAACAATGTACTTGGCACTGAAGGGGTTAAGGTGATGACCCTGTTCAGGGTCAGGGAAGTTGAATCAGTGAGGGAGAGGGATGGGCACTGTCCAGATAACATTGATGGTGAGAATTGTTGAGGTCTCTACCACCTCACTCTTGACCATTACAGGGTTATGAGAAAGTCTTTGACATTATTTTACTGTTCACTTACGTGACATATTTGCATGCAGATTTGTCGCGAGAAGCGTGGGAGAAGATGAAGGCGAAGAACAACTGGCACGACGTTGACCTGCGTGACAAGCGCTACAACCAGATCATTCACATGGTGTCCGCCGCCAAGGGTGCCGAGGACTTCTACACGCTGCAGGGGCACCAGACTCGTCATGAGGGGCTAGACTCCGCCAGAGCCGTGGATGCGGTGACTGCCAATGTGGGTGTTTTACTTCACGTCTTGTTGGTCATGGCTTGTTTTGTTTTGAGAAGACAAGCAAGATTGTCAAGCCATTTTACCAGTTTTCCTTTTATGCAAAAATTATCACACAAAATCCAGATATTGTACTTTGTAAGGTCACTATGACCTTCGATTGAAGTGAAACTTGGCATGCAGTAACATTTGGTAAACTGTCACAACAGTGAAAACATTGTTAAAATATTTTTGAAGTTTTGAGAAAGTGTTTTTGGAAAGTTCATGTGACCTTGACCTTGTATAGTGCAATAATCTTGGAAGCAAATGCCCAAACCATTTGTGCTGTACACAAGAGTGCATAGCCAAAGATAGAAGTCGGCGTTTTATCAGTGGTATGACATAGAACAAGACAAGAAACCAACATTTGTTTATGATGGGAAAACACTCTTCCATGTGAACATGTACACACAGACGCACACACACACACACATATCACACACACGCACGCACACTTACACTCTCTCTCTCTCTCTCACATACACACACACACGTACACACACACACACACACACACAACACACAGAGAATATTATGTGACACAAGCACACACATCAATACAATGCAGACAGTACGGTAAAGAGGAGAATGAGAGTATCTAATAGTAATAATAATGATAAGATAGTCATCATATGAAGAAGTCAGTTTGTATACCTTGAAAGTGGACACAGACTGCAAATGAGAAACGATGCACAGAAAGAGAATGAACAATGGCATGAATGCGGTGTCAGTGTATATCATGTGACTGAACAATGGCTGAATGTGTGTCAGTGTATATCATGTGACTGAACAATGGCTGAATGTGGTGTCAGTGTGTATCATTGTGACTGACAATGGCTGAATGCGGTGTCAGTGTGTATCATTGTGACTGAACAATGGCTGAATGCGTGTCAGTGTGTGTATCATTGTGACTGAACAATGGCTGAATGCGGTGTCAGTGTGTATCATTGTGACTGAACAATGGCTGAATGCGGTGTCAGTGTGTATCATTGTGATGAACAATGGCTGAATGTGGTGTCACTGTGTGTCATTGTGACTGAACAATGGTTGAATGTGGTGTCAGTGTGTGTCATTGTGACTGAACAATGGCTGAATGTGGTGTCACTGTGTGTATCATTGTGAATGAACAATGGCTGAATGTGGTGTTAGTGTGTATCATTGTGACTGAACAATGGCTGAATATGGTGTCACTGTGTGTCATTGTGAATGAACAATGGCTGAATGTGGTGTCACTGTGTGTCATTGTGACTGAACAATGGCTGAATGTGGTGTCACTGTGTGTATCATTGTGAATGAACAATGGTTGAATGTGGTGTTAGTGTGTATCATTGTGACTGAACAATGTCTGAATGTGGTGTCAGTGTATCATTGTGACTGAACAATGGCTGAATGTGGTGTTAGTGTGTATCATTGTGACAGAACAATGGCTGAATGTGATGTCAGTGTGTGTCATTGTGACTGAACAATGGCTGAATGTGGTGTCACAGTGTGTCATTGTGACTGAACAGTGGTTGAATGTGGTGTCAGTGTGTGTCATTGTGACTGAACAATGGCTGAATGTGGTGTCACTGTGTATCATTGTGACTGAACAATGGCTGAATGTGGTGTCACAGTGTGTCATTGTGACTGAACAGTGGCTGAATGTGGTGTCACTGTGTGTCGTGACTGAACAATGGCTGAATGTGGTGTCACTGTGTATCATTGTGACTGAACAATGGCTGGATGTGGTGTCAGTGTGTCATTGTGACTGAATGTGGTGTCAGTGTGTGTCATTGTGACTGAACAATGGCTGAATGTGGTGTCAGTGTGTGTCATTGTGACTGAACAATGGCTGAATGTGGTGTCACTATGTGTCATTGTGACTGAACAATGGCTGAGTGTGGTGTCAGTGTGTGTCATTGTGACTGAACAATGGCTGAATGTGGTGTCAGTGTGTGTCATTGTGACTGAACAATGGCTGAATGTGGTGTCAGTGTGTATCATTGTGACTGAACAATGGCTGAATGTGGTGTCAGTGTGTATCATTTGACTGAACAATGGATGAATGTGGTGTCATTGTGACTGAACAATGGATGAATGTGGTGTCACAGTGTATCATTGTGACTGAACAATGGCTGAGTGTGGTGTCATTGTGACTGAACAATGGCTGAGTGTGGTGTCATTGTGACTGAACAATTGATGAATGTGGTGTCACTGTGTATCATTGTGACTGAACAATGGCTGAGTGTGGTGTCATTGTGACTGAACAATGGATGAATGTGGTGTCAGTGTGTATCATTGTGACTGAACAATGGATGAATGTGGTGTCAGTGCGTGTCATTGTGACTGAACAATGGCTGAATGTGGTGTCACTGTGTATCATTGTGACTGAACAATGGATGAATGTGGTGTCAGTGTGTATATTATTGTGACTGAACAATGGCTGAATGTGGTGTCAGTGTGTGTCATTGTGACTGAACAATGGCTGAATGTGGTGTCAGTGTATCATTGTGACTGAACAATGGTTGAGTGTGGTGTCAGTGTGAATCATTGTGACTGAACAATGGCTGAATGTGGTGTCAGTGTGTATCATTGTGACTGAACAATGTCTGAATGTGGTGTGAGTGTGTGTATCATTGTGACTGAACAATGGCTGAATGTGGTGTCACTGTCAGTATCATTATGACTGAACAATGGCTGAATGTGGTGTGAGTGTGTATCATTGTGACTGAACAATGTCTGAATGTGGTGTGAGTGTGTGTATCATTGTGACTGAACAATGGCTGAATGTGGTGTCACTGTCAGTATCATTATGACTGAACAATGGCTGAATGTGGTGTGAGTGTGTATCATTGTGACTGAACAATGTCTGAATGTGGTGTGAGTGTGTGTATCATTGTGACTGAACAATGGCTGAATGTGGTGTCACTGTCAGTATCATTATGACTGAACAATGGCTGAATGTGGTGTGAGTGTGTATCATTGTGACTGAACAATGGCTGAATGGGTGTTGTGTGATCATTGTGACTGAACAATGGCTGAATGTGGTGTCAGTGTGTGTCATTGTGACTGATCAATGGCTGAATGTGGTTCAGTGTGTATCATTGTGACTGAACAATGGTTGAATGTGGTATCAGTGTGTATCATTGTGACTGAACAATGGGTGAGTGTGGTGTCAGTATGTATCATTGTGTCTGAACAATGGCTGAGTGTGGCAGTGTGTATCATTGTGACCGAACAATGGCTGAATGTGGTGTCAGTGTGTATCATTGTGACTGAACAATGGGTGAGTGTGGTGTCAGTGTGTGTCATTGTGACTGAACAATGGCTGAATGTGGTGTCAGTGTGTATCATTGTGACTGAACAATGGCTGAATGTGGTGTCAGTGTGTATCATTGTGACTGAACAATGGCTGAATGTGGTGTCAGTGTGTATCATTGTGACTGAACAATGGCTGAATGTGGTGTCAGTGTGTATCATTGTGACTGAACAATGGCTGAATGTGGTGTCAGTGTGTATCATTGTGACTGAACAATGGCTGAATGTGGTGTCAGTGTGTATCATTGTGACTGAACAATGGCTGAATGTGGTGTCAGTGTGTATCATTGTGACTGAACAATGGCTGAGTGTGGTATCATTGTTACTGAACAATGGCTGAGTGTGGTGTTAGTGTGTATCATTGTGACTGAACAATGGGTGAGTGTGGTGTCAGTGTGTATCATTGTGACTGAACAATAGCTGAATGTGGTGTCAGTGTGTATCATTGTGACTGAACAATGGTTGTTGTGTATCATTGTGACTGAACAATGGTTGTGTATCATTGTGACTGAACAATGGTTGTGTATCATTGTGACCTAACAATGGCTGAATGTGGTGTCTGTATCATTGTGACTGAACAATGGTTGTTGTGTATCATTGTGCTGAACAATGGCTGAGTGTGGTGTCAGGGTGTGTCATTGTGACTGACTGAGGACTGTTTGATGACAGGCGTGGGTGGGTCATCCCTACTTTGACGTGGTGGACAACGCCACTGGCTTTGAAGGGAAGATCTCCAGAATGATCTCCGTGAGTGGCTTTTCCCTTTATGTGTTGTCATGTCTCTCCGTGTTACAAAGGTGGTTTATGCAGGGCTTAAAACGTTCCGCGTCTGGGCGGAATTCCGCAATTTCAGTTTGTCAAAAAAAAAAAAAGAAAGAAAAAGAAAAAAAAAAACGAAAGGAGCAAGGCATCCGTGATCGGCTTGCAAGTGTTCATAGCAACGGCGCACAAGTTATGGCCCCTGATTTTTCTTGGAAGAAGTTTCCGGACGGACTTCTTGGAAAAAACAAAATGGCGGTGCGCGCAGACATTGTTCAAGCGGGTCAAGACTTTTGACAATTCTTTCATTAAAAACAAGTGGAAATGGGAGTGGACGCTTCAGAAAGTTGACGCGCGAAATGGCATAGATTTACACTTGGTTTTTAAAAAATTTTCCCAGGGAGAGCATGCCCCTGGGCCCCCCTAGTTTCAGTGGTTTTTTCCTCCTCCTGTTTTAAGCCCTGTTCTTCAGTGGCTGACAGAAAGAGAATGAAAGACAGAAGACTAGAGGTATGATGTAAACTCTGTGTAGGTGTGTGTTCTATGTGTTTTCCCCAATCACACACAACCATCCATTCAGTCACCTCATCTACCTCTGCAAACAAGACAGCAGATTTGACAGTCTTGGACTTAGTGGGCAAAGACCAATGAACATTTATAATATATAACAATCCAATCACATTTCACAATGTTCAACACTAATAGAACAGACCAATGAACACTTATAATATATAACAATCCAATCACATTTCACAATGTTCAACATTAATAGAACAGACCAATGAACATTTATAATATATAACAATCCAATCACATTTCACAATGTTCAACATTAATAGAACAGACCAATGAACATTTATAATATATAACAATCCAATCACATTTCACAATGTTCAACATAATAGAACAGACCAATGAACACTTATAATATATAACAATCCAATCACATTTCACAATGTTCAACATAATAATAAATAATTATAATAATAATTACAATATTTATATAGCGCAAAATCTTGATAAAATCAAATCTAAGCGCTGAAGCAGACACACACGCAAGCACGCACGCATGCACGCACGCACACACACGCACGCACGCACGCACGCACGCACACACACACACACACACACATACACACACGCACACACGCATGGCTATAAATGGGGAGAAAGAATAAAAGCAATAAAAGCAAGAATAAAACCAATGGAAAATTATAGAGAGCATAGCATATACAATTATATATTATAACCATGTGATTCCCTCCGAGCGGAGACAGGCTGCAGAGGGGGGGGGGGGGTTGAGTGAGGTTAGGATTTTATGCGGAGGAGAAAAGGTGAGTTTTGAGAGCGGACTTGAAGGAGACAAAAGTAGGTTGCTGACGGACTGAGAGAGGAAGTTTGTTCCAGGAGAGTGGACCAGAAACAGAGAAGGCTCGTGGACCATAGGTATTGAGCTTAGTGCGTGGAAAGCGAAAAGTCAGAGGATCGGAGGCAGAGCGGAGGGTACGTGAGGGAAGATAGATCTCAAGTAGGCTTGACAGGTAATCGGGGGCTGCGTTATTGAGGCTTTTGTAGCACATGGTGTCTAGTTTGTACTGTATGCGCTTTGATACAGGGAGCCAGTGAAGTTGTGCCAGGAGAGGAGATATCAATAGAACAGTAAGCTAATGTTTCAATATTTTATAACCAATCAGGAACCCTCAGTTCATCTTTATCCAGCCGGATCAATAAACACATAAGAACATAAAGAGATAAATGTTCAATGTCCACTGTGCAATGGAAGGCAGGTAATCGTTTACTCAGTTCAGTTATTTTTCCTTCCCAAACAGTCCCGTCACAAGGACTCTTTCACTGCACCAACACTTCCCACAATTCACGTTTCATGGCATCGATATCATTGTTCTGACTTCAGTTCATCATTGTATTTAAACATATTTCCTCCGAGGACATAATTTTTCCTGCTGCACCGACGATTTCAGTTTATCTTCATTTCTCACGGTTAGAACAGTTTAAATGCGTTCAGGTAACTAACTATCTGTTACCACAGATCCCAGGGAGCAGGACAAATCACAGAGGCGTCAGTAATCGGAAACGCCCAGGTATGCAGCAGAGTCCTAACAGCTTAGGACCAAGGGCTGGATCAGCCATCCACCCCTCAAACCGGACTTTCATACAGACGTGGCTCCCTCGTGAAGTAATCAGACCAGACAGCTCTCCACATCAGAAGCTGCTAATACATTAGCAGCTTACAAAAAAATTTAGTTCTCTTCAGGCAACGAGGCAACACTACTACTGAACCTGGCAATCTCTGAGTTTAGCTGACAAATTTTCAACATGCACTCCACAATTTAACTTCACAGGCCAATCCCAAATCATTTCTCATTTCAGCCAATGAGAACAAAGATAACTGGGTGTTCCAATTCACAGAAGCAAAATGAACCAAAACACCTTCTTACACAACAGTGTGAAATACAAAAAACAGCAGTGTGAAAATGATAACAGCGCATCCGTCACACTCCGCATCCGTCACACTCCGCATCCGTCACATTCCACATCCGTCACATTCCGCATCTGTCACACTCCGTCCCTTTTTGTGTTGTCGTGTCTCTGATACACTGTCATCAAGTTTGGCTTTCTGCCTCTATGGAGGTTTATTGGTCTGTGATACATATTGAACTGTTTATATTGGCGGTGATGGATGCATGATACATATTAAACAGTTTATATGGAGGTGATTGATACATGATGCATGTTAAACAGTTTATATGGAGGTGGTTGATCTGTGATACATATTAAACAGTTTATATGGAGGTGATTGTAGTACGTGTTGTGGCGTGTTGATCAAATCGCCTGTCTAGGATGTGAGACACCCAGGTTCAAATCATGATATAGGGAGTTTTCTCCCCTTTCCATAATATCTAAAGTGGGTGCTAGTTGGTTTGTTTTTTTTTTGGTTCAGACAGTAAACTGAGGTTCTGTGTGCAGCATACAGTCAGCTCACGTTTAAGATATCACAGCAACAAGGAGTTATTTCTGACAAAATTCTGGAGAAAAATCCAGTCGTAGGTCAACAGAAATACACAGAAAAGAAAGCAGGGCTGTACTGCTTAGCAACCAGTCATTCATTTTTTAACATTTCATTTCTCCCTCATCTGTTTTATTATTCATTGTTTGCATTAATTTTCTTGATGCGCGCTCTGCGTGTATTTGTGTGCATATGAGGCGCGTAGGTCTATTGAAGGATCACAAATGTCATTCCTGCTGTGTTCCTGCTATACGTGATGCTCACCTGTTTGAATTTCTCGTCATCTGACACCAACTGCTGTAAACCGTTGAACTAAATGTATTGGGCCACACAGTTCTGTGGAACTTTTGAAGTTCATTGGACTTTAATTAACATAATTTAAATTGATGTCCCTGGTAAGACTATAGACTTTAATTGACATAACTTAAATTGATGTCCTGGTGAGACTATAGACTTTAATTGACATAATTTAAATTGATGTCCTGGTGAGACTATAGACTTTAATTGACATAATTTAAATTGATGTCCTGGTGAGACTATAGACTTTAATTGACACAATTTAAATTGATGTCCCTGGTAAGACTATAGACTTTAATTGACATAATTTAAATTGATGTCCCTGGTAAGACTATAGACTTTAATTGACATAACTTAAATTGATGTCCTGGTGAGACTATAGACTTTAATTGACATAATTTAAATTGATGTCCTGGTGAGACTATAGACTTTAATTGACATAATTTAAATTGATGTCCTGGTGAGACTATAGACTTTAATTGACATAATTTAAATTGATGTCCTGGTGAGACTATAGACTTTAATTGACATAATATAAATTGTGTCCTGGTGAGACTATAGACTTTAATTGACATAACTTAAATTGATGTCCTGGTAAGACTATAGACTTTAATTGACATAATGTAAATTGATGCCTCTATAGGGCTACAAATTATGACATAATTTGAATTGATGCCCCAGGTAGGACTACCCATCTTGGACAGGTCAGATTGTATGTACACGTATTGGTATAGAACTGTACAGATCATAGTGTATAATCAGTACACTGTTTCAGATTGTATGTATACGTATTGGTATAGAACTGTACAGATCATAGTGTATAATCAGTACACTGTATGATGTACACTGTTTCAGATTGTATGTACACATATCAGTATAGAGCTGTACAGATCATAGTGTACAATCAGTACACTGTATGATGTACACTGTTTCAGATTGTATGTACACGTATCAGTACAGAGCTGTACAGATCATAGTGTACAATCAGTAAACTGTATGATGTAGACTGTTTCAGATTGTATGTACATGTATCAGTATAGAACTGTACAGATCATAGTGTACAATCAGTACATTGTATGATGTACACTCTCAGATTGTATGTACACGTATCGGTATAGAGCTGTACAGGTCATAGTGTATAATCAGTACATTGTATGATGTACACTGTTTCAGATTGTATGTACACGTATCGGTATAGAACTGGGTGACCGATTCCTTCCTAACAGCATCAAACGTAAATACCTCGTCACACACATTCCTGATGATTCTGTGAGTCACTTTTTCTTGATTTATTATTTGGTTGGTTGATTTTTGTCTGAACTTGTTGTTCCTTATTAGGAACATTGTGTGTGTGTGTGTATGTGTGTGTGTGTGTGTGTGTGTGTGGTGTGTGTGTGTGTGTGTGTGTGTGTGTGTGTGTGTGTGTGTGTCTGTCTGGCTGTGTGTGTGTGTGTGTGTGTGTGTGTGTGTGTGTGAATTCCTGTGTATGCTGTGTATAGACCCTGACACACCTGAGGTACACCTACCTTATGTAGACCCTGTGAACACACCTGGTGTAGACCTACCTTATATAGACCCAGTGAACACACCTGGTGTAGACCTACCTTATATAGACCCTGTGAACACTCCTGGGGTAGACCTACTTTATATAGACCCTGTGAACATACTTGAGGTAGACCTACCTTATATAAACCCTGTGAACACACCTGGTGTAGACCTACCTTATATAGACCCTGTGAACACACCTGGTGTAGACCTACCTTATACAGACCCTGTGAACACACCTGGGGTAGACCTACCTTATATAGACCCTGTGAACACACCTGGTGTAGACCTACCTTATACAGACCCTGTGAACACACCTGGGGTAGACCTACCTTATATAGACCCTGTGAACACACCTGGTGTAGACCTACCTTATATAGACCCTGTGAACACACCTGGTGTAGACCTACCTTATATAGACCCTGTGAACACACCTGGTGTAGACCTACCTTATATAGACACTGTGAACACCTGGTGTAGACCTATCTTATACAGACCCTGTGAACACACCTGGTGTAGACCTACCTTATACAGACCCTGTGAACACACCTGGTGTAGACCTACCTTATATAGACCCTGTGAACACACCTGGTGTAGACCTACCTTATATAGACCCTGTGAACACACCTGGTGTAGACCTACCTTATCAGAGCCTGGAATTTGTCGCGGAAACGAGGATTTCCGCGGAAATCAAAATCGAAAATCGCGCAAAAAAATATTTTTCGCGTTAAAAAAAAATCGATTGTCTGTGTATGAACACACTGAAACGATCTGCTGTGTATGATGGATCTTGATCTTGTGCCCAATGTTTATTAAATACTCTTTTGACTGATATTCATTGTGATTTTCAGTGTGTTAGATGCCTTTAAATTGTCTCCAGAATGCCTCAGAATGCACAGATTTTAGTCTTGATTTTAAAAATTTTCCGGGGGAGCATGCCCCCGGACCCCCCTAGAAGTTTCCTCTTTTTTTTTTCTTAGCAATTCCAGGCTCTGCTTATATAGACCCTGTGAACACACCTGGTGTAGACCTACCTTATGTAGACCCTGTGAACACACCTGGTGTAGACATACCTTATATAGACCCTGTGAACACACCTGGTGTAGACCTACCTTATATAGACCCTGTGAACACACCTGGGGTAGACCTACCTTATATAGACCCTGTGAACACACCTGGTGTAGACCTACCTTATATAGACCCTGTGAACACACCTGGTGTAGACATACCTTATATAGACCCTGTGAACACACCTGGGGTAGACCTACCTTATATAGACCCTGTGAACACCTGGTGTAGACCTACCTTATATAGACCCTGTGAACACACCTGGTGTAGACCTACCTTATATAGACCCTGTGAACACACCTGGTGTAGACCTACCTTATATAGACCCTGTGAACACACCTGGTGTAGACATACCTTATATAGACCCTGTGAACACACCTGGTGTAGACCTACCTTATATAGACCCTGTGAACACACCTGGTGTAGACCTACCTTATATAGACCCTGTGAACACACCTGGGGTAGACCTACCTTATATAGACCCTGTGAACACACCTGGTGTAGACCTACCTTATATAGACCCTGTGAACACACCTGGTGTAGACCTACCTTATATAGACACTGAACACACCTGGTGTAGACCTACCTTATATAGACCCTGTGAATACCTGGTGTAGACCTACCTTATATAGACCCTGTGAACACACCTGGTGTAGACCTACCTTATATAGACCCTGTGAACACACCTGGTGTAGACCTACCTTATATAGACCCTGTGAACACACCTGGTGTAGACATACCTTATATAGACCCTGTGAACACACCTGGTGTAGACCTACCTTATATAGACCCTGTGAACACACCTGGTGTAGACCTACCTTATATAGACCCTGTGAACACACCTGGTGTAGACCTACTTTATATAGACCCTGTGAACACACCTGGTGTAGACCTACCTTATACAGACCCTGTGAACACACTTGAGGTAGACCTACCTTATATAGACCCTGTGAACACACCTGGGGTAGACCTACTTTATATAGACCCTGTGAACACACCTGGTGTAGACCTACTTTATATAGACCCTGTGAACACACCTGAGGTAGACCTACCTTATATAGACCCTGTGAACACTCCTGGGGTAGACCTACTTTATATAGACCCTGTGAACACACCTGGTGTAGACCTACCTTATATAGACCCTGTGAACACACCTGGTGTAGACCTACCTTATATAGACCCTGTGAACACACCTGGTGTAGACCTACCTTATATAGACCCTGTGAACACACCTGGTGTAGACCTACCTTATATAGACCCTGTGAACACACCTGGGGTAAACCTACCTTATATAGACCCTGTGAACACACCTGGTGTAGAACTACCTTATTTAGACCCTGTGAACACACCTGGTGTAGACCTATCTTATATAGACCCTGTGAACACACCTGGTGTAGACCTACCTTATATAGACCCTGTGAACACACCTGGGGTAAACCTACCTTATATAGACCCTGTGAACACCTGGTGTAGACCTACCTTATATAGACCCTGTGAACACACCTGGTGTAGACCTATCTTATATAGACCCTGTGAACACACCTGGTGTAGACCTACCTTATATAGACCCTGTGAACACACCTGGTGTAGACCTACCTTATACAGACCCTGTGAACACACCTGGTGTAGACCTATCTTATATAGACCCTGTGAACACACCTGGTGTAGACCTACCTTATATAGACCCTGTGAACACACCTGGTGTAGACCTACCTTATACAGACCCTGTGAACACACCTGGTGTAGACCTACCTTATATAGACCCTGTGAACACACCTGGTGTAGACCTACCTTATATAGACCCTGTGAACACACCTGGGGTAAACCTACCTTATATAGACCCTGTGAACACACTGGTGTAGACCTACCTTATATAGACCCTGTGAACACACCTGGTGTAGACCTACTTTATATAGACCCTGTGAACACACCTGGTGTAGACCTACCTTATATAGACCCTGTGAACACACCTGGTGTAGACCTACCTTATATAGACCCTGTGAACACACCTGGGGTAAACCTACCTTATATAGACCCTGTGAACACACCTGGTGTAGACCTACTTTATATAGACCCTGTGAACACACCTGGTGTAGACCTACTTTATATAGACCCTGTGAACACACCTGGTGTAGACCTACCTTATATAGACCCTGTGAACACACCTGGTGTAGACCTACTTTATATAGACCCTGTGAACACACCTGGTGTAGACCTACCTTATATAAACCCTGTGAACACACCTGGTGTAGACCTACCTTATATAGACCCTGTGAACACCTGGTGTAGACCTACTTTATATAGACCCTGTGAACACCTGGTATAGACCTACCTTATATAGACCCTGTGAACACCTGGTGTAGACCTACCTTATATAGACCCTGTGAACACCTGGTGTAGACCTACTTTATATAGACCCTGTGAACACACCTGGTGTAGACCTACCTTATATAGACCCTGTGAACACCTGGTGTAGACCTACCTTATATAGACCCTGTGAACACACCTGGTGTAGACCTACCTTATATAGACCCTGTGAACACACCTGGTGTAGACCTACTTTATATAGACCCTGTGAACACACCTGGTGTAGACCTACCTTATATAGACCCTGTGAACACACCTGGTGTAGACCTACTTTATATAGACCCTGTGAACACACCTGGTGTAGACCTACTTTATATAGACCCTGTGAACACACCTGGTGTAGACCTACCTTATATAGACCCTGTGAACACACCTGGTGTAGACCTACCTTATATAGACCCTGTGAACACACCTGGTGTAGACCTACCTTATATAGTCACTGTGAACACCTGGTGTAGACCTACTTTATATAGACCCTGTGAACACACCTGGTGTAGACCTACCTTATATAGACCCTGTGAACACACCTGGGGTATACCTACCTTATATAGACCCTGTGAACACACCTGGTGTAGACCTACCTTATATAGACCCTGTGAACACCTGGTGTAGACCTACCTTATATAGACCCTGTGAACACACCTGGTGTAGACCTACCTTATATAGACCCTGTGAACACACCTGGTGTAGAACTACCTTATTTAGACCCTGTGAACACCTGGTGTAGACCTACCTTATATAGACCCTGTGAACACACCTGGTGTAGACCTACCTTATATAGACCCTGTGAACACACCTGGTGTAGACCTACCTTATATAGACCCTGTGAACACACCTGGTGTAGACCTACCTTAATGCAGGCTGGTACAAAACAGACAGGAGAATTCTTTTTGCAGACATAATTGCCAGTTGTATTATGGGCAGTAAGTAAGAGAGTAAAATTACAAATACATACACTCTGAACTATCAGAGCTCACAGACCATGAAGATGACACAGGTAAAGTGTCACAGTGTGTGTGTGTGTGTTCTGTGTTTTCAGGAGTTCCCCCATTTCCAGGAGTTTACTGTGATTCACGATTACCTGGTCACGCCCAGCAGGAAGATGCAGGCTCGCATTCGTCGTCGAGGTCAAGAAGGTCAGATTGAAAGTTTTGATTTTTCAAAAGTGAAATTAATGGTGGGTATTGAGAAGATATCAGTAGGATGGCTGGGTCAGTTCTCTATGTACTGTGTTACCTTAAGTTACTGTGTTACCTTCAGTAACAACAAGAAATCATTAAGATGACTGGGTCAGTTCACAGTGTACTGTGTTACCTTAAGTTACTGTGTTACCTTCAGTAACAACAAGAAATCAGTAAGATGACTGGGTCAGTTCATATGTACTGTGTTACCTTCAGTTACTGTGTTACCTTAAGTAACAAGATATCAGTAGGATGACTGGGTCAGTTCTCTATGTACTCAGAATCTGATATCTTGTCTCAGTTCAGTTCAGTTCCAGCCGACAGTACAAACATTTGTTCCTTCACTGCCCAGTGTAATTCTCAGACTGTTCTGTTGGTGTTGGTTCAGTAATGTAACCCTTTCCATCCTCACCATGTTCACACTTTCACTGCCTGGCCCTGTCCATCACATACAGACACTTAACACTTTCACTGCCTCACTCTGTCCATCACATACAGAAACTTAACACTTTCACTGCCTCACTCTGTCCATCACATACAGAAACTTAACACTTTCACTGCCTCACTCTGTCCATCACATACAGACACTTAACACTTTCACTTCCACACTCTGTCCATCACATACAGACACTTAACACTTTCACTGCCTCACTCTGTCCATCACATACAGAAACTTAACACTTTCACTGCCTCACTCTATCCATCACATACAGAAACTTAACACTTTCACTGCCACACTCTGTCCATCACATACAGAAACTTAACACTTTCACTGCCACACTCTGTCCATCACATACAGACACTTAACACTTTCACTGCCTCACTCTGTCCATCACATACAGAAACTTAACACTTTCACTGCCTCACTCTATCCATCACATACAGAAACTTAACACTTTCACTGCCACACTCTGTCCATCACATACAGACAGTTAACACTTTCACTGCCACACTCTGTCCATCACATACAGACACTTAACACTTTCACTGCCTCACTCTGTCCATCACATACAGAAACTTAACACTTTCACTGCCACACCCTGTCCATCACATACAGAAACTTAACACTTTCACTGCCACACTCTGTCCATCACATACAGACACTTAACACTTTCAATGCCACACTCTGTCCATCACATACAGACACTTAACACTTTCACTGCCTCACTCTGTCCATCACATACAGACACTTAACACTTTCACTGCCACACTCTATCCATCACATACAGAAACTTAACACTTTCACTGCCACACTCTGTCCATCACATACAGACACTTAACACTTTCACTGCCTCACTCTGTCCATCACATACAGACACTTAACACTTTCACTGCCACACCCTATCCATCACATACAGACACTTAACACTTTCACTGCCACACCCTATCCATCACATACAGACACTTAACACTTTCACTGCCACACCCTATCCATCACATACAGACACTTAACACTTTCACTGCCTCACTCTGTCCATCACATACAGACACTTAACACTTTCACTGCCACACCCTATCCATCACATACAGACACTTAACACTTTCACTGCCTCACTCTGTCTGCGGGAAGCTGGTGGATAGGATGAGGGAGTGGAAAGGTTAAGCATGTGTTTTGCTTTTGTTGCTGAAAACATTAACCCTTTCGCATTTGCACTGCTAGATGTAAAGCTAGCTCCTAGTATTTGCATTCGAATGTAGCACAGCGTCAGTACAGTCTTTCAGTAGTGAATGGAAAGTTCCTTGCATCCCAGAATGCTCGTACTATTTTTAGAACATTCAACGCGAGACTGACCAAGATTCTAACCACAAGCGCGATAAGACAGCAAGGCCAGTAGTGATGGTAATTCTCCACACATATGCCGGAAAAGGTCGGGCGATCTCAACCGCTACGAACGGATTGGCACATTTTCCCGCAGGGCGGTTACCAGCTTTGTGAACAGCTAAGGGTTAAGTAGGAATCTGTGGATAAACTATCTGTCTTCTGTGTGAATACATGGACAGTACATAGGGATTTGGGCAGCTCCAGGAGTCTGCCATGTCTCTGCTGGCAGAGTGCACAAGGAACTGCCCACACCTGATATATGTCTTTTGAATCGGTCCCACCGTCACCTGTTTCAGGATACCAGAAGAAACATTCATACAGGCAGGAATTCTCTGGATTCACAATTCTTGTTTGATGAAACATTCAGACAAGCAGGAATTCTCTGGATTCACAATTCTTGTTTGATGAAACATTCAGACAAGCAGGAATTCTTCTCTGGATTCACAATTCTTGTTTGATGGAACATTCAGACGGGCAGGAATATTTCTGGATTCACAATTCTTGTTTGATGAAACATTCAGACATGCAGGAATTTTCTCTGGATTCACAATTCTTGTTTGACGAAACATTCAGACGGGTAGGAATTGTTCTCTGGATTCACAATTCTTGTTTGATGAAACAATCAGACGGGTAGGAATTGTTCTCTGGATTCGCAATTTTTGTTTGATGAAACAATCAGACGGGTAGGAATTGTTCTCTGGATTCGCAATTTTTGTTTGATGAAACAATCAGACAGGCATAAATTCTTCTCTGGATTCGCAATTCTTGTTTGATGAAACATTCAGACAAGCAGGAATACTTCTCTGGATTCACAATTCTTGTTTGATGAAACATTCAGACAAGCAGGAATACTTCTCTGGATTCACATAGAGAAAGTGTTCAAAACATGGACAGTTATTTTCTCAAGGCTAAAAGAATAGAACTGAGTGAGGGCTTGGAACATGGCGATTTTAATTTTCTGACTAGGGCTTGGAACATGGCGATTTTAATTTTCTGACTAGGGCTTGGAACATGGCGATTTTAATTTTCTGACTAGGGCTTGGAACATGGCGATTTTAATTTTCTGACTAGGGCTTGGAACATGGCGATTTTAATTTTCTGACTAGGGCTTGGAACATGGCGATTTTAATTTTCTGACTAGGGCTTGGAACATGGCGATTTTAATTTTCTGACTAGGGCTTGGAACATGGCGATTTTAATTATCTGACTAGGGCCTGGAACATGGCGATTTTAATTTTCTGACTAGGGCTTGGAACATGGTGATTTTAATTTTCTGACTAGGGCTTGGAACATGGCGATTTTAATTTTCTGACTGTGTGTATGTCTAAGTCCTGGTGATGATAGTAGTTTGTGTGTGTGTGTATGGGGTTTTGTTTTGTTTTTTTGTGTTTTTTTTGGTGGGTTTGTTGTTTTGTTAGCGTGTGTAAGTTTTATTTTTGTTATATTTGCTTCATGTGGCTGAGTGGTATTTTTTCTGCAAATAACCTGGTGTGTGAGTACAGTCATGAGATGTATCTGATCATTATGATTATTATGACAATTTTCATTACCTTTGTTATGAGTATATAATTATTATGAATATTGTGATCAGTATGATAACTAATATAATCAAAGTAATTGTGATAATTGTTATTACTATCATTAGCCATTATGATGATGATGACAAATGCACACACACACACACACACACACACACACACACACACACACACACACACACACACACACACACACACACACACACACACACACACACACACACATACACACACACACACAGACACACACACACACAGACACACACATACACTCACACACATACACACACACACACACACACACACACACATGGTCTAATGCCAATGTACATTAAACAAACAACAGATACAAACACACACACACATACACACCCTCCCTCCTCTCTCTCTTGCTCTCTCTCTCTCTCTCTCTCTCTCTCTCTCTCTCTCTCTCTCTCTCTCTCTCTCTCTCTCTCTCTCTCTCTCTCTCTCTCGCTCTCTCGCTATCCTGAAATCAACTGGGAGGGTGTAGAGCTCTGCATGGTTCTGTCTCAAAAACTGTATCTGATTTTATTATCATTATCATCATCATCATCATTATCATCATCATCATCATCATGGTTATTATAAACAGATAAGTGCAGGTGCACACACACACACACACACACACCCCACACACCGTGTGACAACCAGGGATCAGCAAGGTAGGTGTGGGACGGCATGTATGTATATCCATAGTGTGTTGGTATTTGATATTGGTATCATTATTAATTCATTAACCTGTTGTGATCATTTGTTGTTATTGTAACAGGTAACTGGACGTACACACACACCGTACAACGTGTGATCATTTGTTTTTATTGTAACAGGTAACTGGACGTACACACACACCATACCACGTGTGATCATTTGTTGTTATTGTAACAGGTAACTGGACGTACACACACACCATACCACATGTGATCATTTGTTTTTATTGTAACAGGTAACTGGATGTACACACACACCATACCACATGTGATCATTTGTTGTTATTGTAACAGGTAACTGGACGTACACACACACCATACCACGTGTGATCATTTGTTTTTATTGTAACAGGTAACTGGACGTACACACACACCATACCACGTGTGATCATTTGTTGTTATTGTAACAGGTAACTGGACGTACACACACACCATACCACGTGTGATCATTTGTTGTTATTGTAACAGGTAACTGGACGTACACACACACCATACCATGTGTGATCATTTGTTGTTATTGTAACAGGTAACTGGACGTACACACACACCATACCACGTGTGATCATTTGTTGTTTATATTAACAGGTAACTGGACGTACACACACACCGTACGACGTGTGATCATTTGTTGTTACTGTAACAGGTAACTGGACATACACACACACCATATCACATGTGATCATTTGTTGTTATTGTAACAGGTAACTGGACGTACACACACACCATACCACGTGTGATCATTTGTTGTTATTGTAACAGGTAACTGGACATACACACACACCGTACGACGTGTGATCATTTGTTGTTACTGTAACAGGTAACTGGACGTACACACACACCATACGGCGTGTGATCATTTGTTGTTATTGTAACAGGTAACTGGACGTACACACACACCATACGGCGTCCTGAAATCAACCAGGAGAGTGTGGAACTACGCATGCCTGTGTCTGAAAAAGACTATGAGGTGAGTGGTGACAGTGTCTGAAATAGGTGAGTAGTGACAGTGTCTGAAATAGACATGTGAGTGGTGATAGTGTCTGAAATAGACAGGTGAGTGGTGACAGTGTCTGAAATAGACAGTGTGAGTGGTGACAGTGTCTGAAATAGACAGGTGAGTGGTGACAGTGTCTGAAATAGACAGGTGAGTGGTGACAGTGTCTGAAATAGGTGAGTGGTGACAATGTCTGAAATAGACAGGTGAGTGGTGACAGTGTCTGAAATAGACAGGTGAGTGGTGACAGTGTCTGAAATAGACAGGTGAGTGGTGACAGTGTCTGAAATAGACAGGTGATGTGATGACAGTGTCTGAAATAGACAGGTGACTGGTGACAGTGTCTGAAATAGACAGGTGAGTGGTGACAGTGTCTGAAATAGGTGAGTGATGACAGTGTCTGAAATAGGTGAGTGATGACAGTGTCTGAAACAGGTGAGTGGTGACAGTGTCTGAAATAGGTGAGTGATGACAGTGTCTGAAATAGGTGAGTGGTGACAGTGTCTGAAATAGGTGAGTGGTGACAGTGTCTGAAATAGGTGAGTGATGACAGTGTCTGAAATAGACAGGTGAGTGGTGACAGTGTCTGAAATAGGTGAGTGATGACAGTGTCTGAAATAGGTGAGTGATGACAGTGTCTGAAATAGGTGAGTGGTGACAGTGTCTGAAATAGGTGAGTGGTGACAGTGTCTGAAATAGGTGAGTGGTGACAGTGTCTGAAATAGGTGAGTGGTGACAGTGTCTGAAATAGGTGAGTGATGACAGTGTCTGAAACAGGTGAGTGGTGACAGTGTCTGAAATAGGTGAGTGATGACAGTGTCTGAAATAGGTGAGTGATGACAGTGTCTGAAACAGGTGAGTGGTGACAGTGTCTGAAATAGGTGAGTGATGACAGTGTCTGAAATAGGTGAGTGGTGACAGTGTCTGAAACAGGTGAGTGGTGACAGTGTCTGAAACAGGTGAGTGGTGACAGTGTCTGAAATAGGTGAGTGGTGACAGTGTCTGAAACAGGTGAGTGGTGACAGTGTCTGAAATAGGTGAGTGGTGACAGTGTCTGAAAAAGACACATAGGCCCTACACAGCATTAAAGATAAGGTGTATGTGTGTTTTTCTATAGCTATTCTACCACAAACTGTGAAGACTTAGACACAGCCCCCACCCCCCACCCACCCACACACACACACACACACACACATACACACCCTGTGGGGTGCAGGGGGCTCTTTCAGTATAAATAATATCCCCTCTTTCTGGAAATTTGGTGCTAGAAATGTTCTCTTTTCTGTCACTCTCTCTCTTTCTTTCTTTCTACTTTGCTTTCTGTCATGTCTTCCTATCACATTCAGCCTTGTTGGTCCATTCACCTGTATGTTTTCAATAAAGTTGTTGTACTTTTTCTTAGGATTGATAATAGGGTACATGTGTTAAGTGCATTTTTGGCTCTAGGGAAATGTGATATGAGGAAACAGTCGTAGACAGCTTAGGCCTATTTTAGATGTGTTTTAGTGTCCTTATTTATGTTTGAATTTGTATTCAGGTATGTTTTTTAAATTCCCTGAGTGGTCAACGCCAGAGGCATGTCAGATTATGTGCATGAATGCATCGATATGTGTACTGAATTTTATTTTATTGTGTATGCTTTGAAATGGTTATAGTCCTGATATGGCTGTGTGCAGTCAGCTGGGCTTTAACCCTTTGACTCCCGCACCCTGTCCACCAACATCCTGTATTGCCAACTATGCCAGCAAAGCAAACTTAAGGAAGCTGGTGGATAGGGTGAGGGAATCAAAGGGTTAAGTTTTAAACTTAACCCTTTGATTCCCTCACCCTATCCACCAGCTAAACTTAACCCTTTGATTCCCTCACCCTATCCACCAGCTTTCTGCAGGAAGCTGGTGGATAGGGTGAGGGAATCAAAGGGTTTAAGTTTTTGCAGTTGGTGGACAGGGTGCGGGAGTCAAAGGGTTAAACAAAGGTAACAATAACTAAAGACAACAAAGAATAAATGCACAACACAACAACACAACACAACAACACAACACAACACAACACAACACAAAACAACACAACACAACACTCCGCACTATAAACAGTGGACAACGTGCCAGGTGTATTGTCCAGCAGGCGAAAATGGCAGATGTGTATAGTATGTATCTTAACTCTTTGACTCCCTCACCTTGTCCACTGGCATCCTACATTGTTAACAGTGATGGCAAAACAAAAACTTAACCTTTTGCCTCCCTAACCCTGTCCACCAACTTCAGGAAGCTGGTGGATAAGGTTAGGGAGGCAAAAGGTTAAGTTTTTACGGCTGGTGTACAGGGTGCGGGAGTCAAAGGGTTAAGTTTTTACAGCTGGTGTACAGGGTGCGGGAGTCAAAGGGTTAAGTTTTTACGGCTGGTGTACAGGGTGCAGGAGTCAAAGGGTTAAGTTTTTACGGCTGATGTACAGGGTGCGTGAGTCAAAGGGTTAAGTTTTTACAGCTGGTGTATAGGGTGCGGGAGTCAAAGGGTTAAGTTTTTATGGCTGGTGTACAGGGTGCGGGAGTCAAAAGATTAAGTTTTACAACTGGTGTATAGGGTGCAGGAGTCAAAGGGTTAAGTTTTACGGCTGGTGTATAGGGTGCGGGAGTCAAAGGTGTTCAGTTTTTACGGCTGGTGTACAGGGTGTGGGAGTCAAAGGTTAAGTTTTTACGGCTGGTGTACAGGGTGCGGGAGTCAAAGGGTTAAGTTTTTACGGCTGGTGTACAGGGTGCGGGAGTCAAAGGGTTCAGTTTTTACGGCTGGTGTACAGGGTGCGGGAGTCAAAGGGTTCAGTTTTTACGGCTGGTGTACAGGGTGCGGGAGTCAAAGGTTAAGTTTTTACGGCTGGTGTACAGGGTGCGGGAGTCAAAGGTTAAGTTTTTACGGCTGGTGTACAGGGTGTGGGAGTCAAAGGTTAAGTTTTTACGGCTGGTGTACAGGGTGCGGGAGTCAAAGGGTTCAGTTTTTACGGCTGGTGTACAGGGTGCGGGAGTCAAAGGTTAAGTTTTTACGGCTGGTGTACAGGGTGTGGGAGTCAAAGGTTAAGTTTTTACGGCTGGTGTACAGGGTGCGGGAGTCAAAGGTTAAGTTTTTACGGCTGGTGTACAGGGTGCGGGAGTCAAAGGGTTAAGTTTTACAGCTGGTGTACAGGGTGCGGGAGTCAAAGGGTTAAGTTTTTACAGCTGGTGTACAGGGTGTGGGAGTCAAAGGGTTAAGTTTATACGGCTGGTGTACAGGGTGCGAGAGTCAAAGGGTTGAACAATGATTGTGCAGATCTTGCTGGCCCAGAAGGACGAGAAACACGACACGGTGTACAAAGTGCGACGCTGTTTTCTCTGGTGTCACAACTACTTCCAGCTGGACATCTATCAGTCCCCCTGTCCTGACAAGTGAGTTCTTGCTGATTGCCTTGCTGACTGGCTGACTGGCTGGCTGGCTGGCTGGCTGGCTGGCTGGCTGGCTGGCTGGCTGGCTTGCTTGCTTGCTTGCTTGCTTGATTGCTTGGTTGCTAGGTAGGGACTGCAATAACATTTCAGTAATTAATTTCATTTATGTAGCCTAAAGGTTCCATGTGGAAAGCATGCTGGTTCCACTTGAAGGGAATACATTATTCATGTTTCAGTCCAGAAACACTGACACTGACATGAAACATGACCATGGTAGGGGCTTGGCCGGTTGGTTGGTTACTTGGTTGATTGGTTACCTGGTTGATTGGTTACTTGGTTGATTGGTTGTATGGTTGATTGGTTACTTGGTTGTATGGTTGATTGGTTACTTGGATGTTTGGTTACTTGGTTGATTGGTTACTTGGTTGATTGGTTACTTGGTTGATTGGTTACTTGGTTGATTGGTTACTTGGTTGTATGGTTGATTGGTTACTTGGTTGTTTGGTTGATTGGTTACTTGGTTGATTGGTTACTTGGTTGTATGGTTGATTGGTTACTTGATTGATTGGTTACTTGGTTGGTTGGTTACATGGTTGATTAGTTACTTGGTTGATTGGTTACTTGGTTGATTGGTTACTTTGTTGGTTGGTTGTATGGTTGATTGGTTACATGGTTGATTGGTTACGTGGTTGATTGGTTACGTGGTTGATTGGTTACGTGGTTGATTGGTTACTTTGTTGGTTGTATGGTTGGGTTACTTGGTTGTATGGTTGTATGGTTGATTGATTACTTGGTTGGTTGTATGGTTGATTAGTTACTCGGTTGATTGATTACTCGGTTGATTATTTGGTTGATTGGTTACTGTGTTGATTGGTTACTGGGTTGATTGGTTACTTGGTTGATTGGTTACGAGTTGATTGCAGATGTTTGCTATGGTGCCACAGCTACTTTCTGTTGGACATCTATCAGTCCTCCTGCACTGACAAGTGAGTTCTTGCTGACTTGCTTGTTGACTTGCTTGCTGACTTGCTTGCTTTCTAGGCTAGGGAGAAGCTGTGGTAGAAGCTTGGCTGCTTGGGTGATTTGTTGATTGTAGATGTTTACTTTGGTGTAACAACTACTTCCAGCTTGACATCTATTGTTCTCTCACCAAAGAACCAGTGCTGATGTTGGGTCAGTTTTGTAGTGTTCAACATTGTCTGTTCTGATCTAACGTACCAAGGACACTGATGTTGGGTCAGTTTTGTGGTGTTCAACATTGTCTGTTCTGATCTAACGTACCAAGGACACTGATGTTGGGTCAGTTTTGTAGTGTTCAACATTGTCTGTTCTGATCTAACGTACCAAGGACACTGATGTTGGGTCAGTTTTGTGGTGTTCAACATTGTCTGTTCTGATCTAACTTACCAAGGACACTGATGTTGGGTCAGTTTTGTGGTGTTCAACATTGTCTGTTCTGATCTAACGTACCAAGGACACTGATGTTGGGTCAGTTTTGTGGTGTTCAACATTGTCTGTTCTGATCTAACGTACCAAGGACACTGATGTTGGGTCAGTTTTGTAGTGTTCAACATTGTCTGTTCTGATCTAACGTACCAAGGACACTGATGTTGGGTCAGTTTTGTAGTGTTCAACATTGTCTGTTCTGATCTAACGTACCAAGGACACTGATGTTGGGTCAGTTTTGTAGTGTTCAACATTGTCTGTTCTGATCTAACTTACCAAGGACACTGATGTTGGGTCAGTTTTGTGGTGTTCAACATTGTCTGTTCTGATCTAACTTACCAAGGACACTGATGTTGGGTCAGTTTTGTAGTGTTCAACATTGTCTGTTCTGATCTAACGTACCAAGGACACTGATGTTGGGTCAGTTTTGTGGTGTTCAACATTGTCTGTTCTGCAGATCTGACCTAACGTACCAAGGACACTGATGTTGGGTCAGTTTTGTGGTGTTCAACATTGTCTGTTCTGATCTAACGTACCAAGGACACTGATGTTGGGTCAGTTTTGTGGTGATCACCATTGTCTGTTCTGATCTAACGTACCAAGGACACTGATGTTGGGTCAGTTTTGTGGTGATCACCATTGTCTGTTCTGCAGATCTGATCTAACGTACCAAGGACACTGATGTTGGGTCAGTTTTGTAGTGTTCAACATTGTCTGTTCTGATCTAACGTACCAAGGACACTGATGTTGGGTCAGTTTTGTGGTGTTCAACATTGTCTGTTCTGATCTAACTTACCAAGGACACTGATGTTGGGTCAGTTTTGTGGTGTTCAACATTGTCTGTTCTGATCTAACGTACCAAGGACACTGATGTTGGGTCAGTTTTGTGGTGTTCAACATTGTCTGTTCTGATCTAACGTACCAAGGACACTGATGTTGGGTCAGTTTTGTGGTGTTCAACATTGTCTGTTCTGATCTAACGTACCAAGGACACTGATGTTGGGTCAGTTTTGTAGTGTTCAACATTGTCTGTTCTGATCTAACGTACCAAGGACACTGATGTTGGGTCAGTTTTGTGGTGTTCAACATTGTCTGTTCTGATCTAACTTACCAAGGACACTGATGTTGGGTCAGTTTTGTGGTGTTCAACATTGTCTGTTCTGATCTAACGTACCAAGGACACTGATGTTGGGTCAGTTTTGTGGTGTTCAACATTGTCTGTTCTGATCTAACGTACCAAGGACACTGATGTTGGGTCAGTTTTGTGGTGTTCAACATTGTCTGTTCTGATCTAACGTACCAAGGACACTGATGGTAACCATGGTAACACAGACACCAGTACAGGACCATGGTAACACAGACACCAGTACAGGACATTGTAACACAGACACAGTACAGGACCATGGTAACACACAGTACAGGACCATGGTAACACACAGTACAGGACCATGGTAACACACAGTACAGAACCATGGTAACACACAGTACATGACCATGGTAACACACAGTACAGGACCATGGTAACACACAGTACAGGACCATGGTAACACAGTACAGGACATGGTAACACACAGTACAGGACCATGGTAACACAGACACCAGTACAGGACCATGGTAACACAGACACCAGTACAGGACATGGTAACACAGACACCAGTACAGGACATGGTAAACACAGTACAGGACCATGGTAACACAGTACAGGACATGGTAACACACAGTACAGGACCATGGTAACACAGACACCAGTACAGGACATGGTAACACACAGTACAGGACATGGTAACACACAGTACAGGACCATGGTAACAAGACACAGTACAGGACATGGTAACACACAGTACAGGACATGGTAACACACAGTACAGGACATGGTAACACACAGTACAGGACCATGGTAACAGACACCAGTACAGGACATGGTAACACAGACACCAGTACAGGACATGGTAACAGACACCAGTACAGGACCATGGTAACACAGACACCAGTACAGGACCATGGTAACACAGACACCAGTACAGGACCATGGTAACACAGACACCAGTACAGGACCATGGTAACACAGACACCAGTACAGGACCATGGTAACACAGACACCAGTACAGGACCATGGTAACACAGACACCAGTACAGGACCATGGTAACACAGACACCAGTACAGGACATGGTAACACAGACACCAGTACAGGACCATGGTAACAGACACCAGTACAGGACCATGGTAACACAGACACCAGTACAGGACCATGGTAACACAGACACCAGTACAGGACCATGGTAACACAGACACCAGTACAGGACCATGGTAACACAGACACCAGTACAGGACCATGGTAACACAGATACCAGTACAGGATCATGGTAACACAGACACAGTACAGGACCATGGTAACACAGACACCAGTACAGGACATGGTAACACACAGTACAGGACCATGGTAACACACAGTACAGGACCATGGTAACACAGATACCAGTACAGGACCATGGTAACACAGACACCAGTACAGGACCATGGTAACACAGACACCAGTACAGGACATGGTAACACACAGTACAGGACCATGGTAACACACAGTACAGGACCATGGTAACACACAGTACAGCACCATGGTAACACACAGTACAGGACCATGGTAACACACAGTACAGGACCATGGTAACACAGACACAGTACAGGACCATGGTAACACAGACACCAGTACAGGACCATGGTAACACAGACACAGTACAGGACATGGTAACACAGACACCAGTACAGGACATGGTAACACAGACACCAGTACAGGACCATGGTAACACAGACACCAGTACAGGACATGGTAACACAGACACCAGTACAGGACCATGGTAACAGACACCAGTACAGGACCATGGTAACACAGACACCAGTACAGGACCATGGTAACACAGACACCAGTACAGGACCATGGTAACACAGACACCAGTACAGGACCATGGTAACACAGACACCAGTACAGGACATGGTAACACAGACACAGTACAGGACATGGTAACACAGACACCAGTACAGGACATGGTAACACAGACACAGTACAGGACATGGTAACACAGACACAGTACAGGACATGGTAACACAGATACCAATACAGGACATGGTAACACAGACACAGTACAGGACATGGTAACACAGACACAGTACAGGACCATGGTAACACAGACACAGTACAGACATGGTAACACAGACACAGTACAGGACCATGGTAACACAGACACAGTACAGGACATGGTAACACAGACACCAGTACAGGACCATGTAACACACAGTACAGGACATGGTAACACAGACACAGTACAGGACCATGGTAACACACAGTACAGGACATGGTAACACACAGTACAGGACATGGTAACACAGACACAGTACAGGACCATGGTAACACACAGTACAGGACATGGTAACACACAGTACAGGACATGGTAACACAGACACAGTACAGGACCATGGTAACACACAGTACAGGACATGGTAACACACAGTACAGGACATGGTAACACAGACACAGTACAGGACCATGGTAACACAGACACCAGTACAGGACCATGGTAACACACAGTACAGGACCATGGTAACACAGACACCAGTACAGGACCATGGTAACACAGACACAGTACAGGACATGGTAACACAGACACCAGTACAGGACCATGGTAACAGACACCAGTACAGGACCATGGTAACACAGACACCAGTACAGGACCATGGTAACACAGACACCAGTACAGGACATGGTAACACAGTACAGGACCATGGTAACACAGACACCAGTACAGGACCATGGTAACACAGTACAGGACCATGGTAACAGACACCAGTACAGGACCATGGTAACACAGACACCAGTACAGGACCATGGTAACACAGACACCAGTACAGGACCATGGTAACACAGTACAGGACCATGGTAACAGACACCAGTACAGGACCATGGTAACACACAGTACAGGACCATGGTAACAGACACCAGTACAGGACCACGGTAACACAGACACCAGTACAGGACCATGGTAACACAGACACCAGTACAGGACCATGGTAACAGTACAGGACCATGGTAACAGACACCAGTACAGGACCATGGTAACACAGACACCAGTACAGGACCATGGTAACAGACACCAGTACAGGACCATGGTAACACAGACACCAGTACAGGACCATGGTAACAGACACCAGTACAGGACCATGGTAACACAGACACAGTACAGGACCATGGTAACAGACACCAGTACAGGACCATGGTAACACAGACACAGTACAGGACCATGGTAACAGACACAGTACAGGACCATGGTAACAGACACCAGTACAGGACCATGGTAACACAGACACCAGTACAGGACCATGGTAACAGACACCAGTACAGGACCATGGTAACACAGACACCAGTACAGGACCATGGTAACATACACCGGGTACATTCTGGTCTACCACTTTGACCAGCTTATATTTCCAACATGTTTAACAACTGTTTCTTGTCATTTGACTTTTTTTTTTTTTTTTTACTGATTTTTATTGATTTACTTTTTAAATTTTTTTTTAATAAATTTTAACACTGATTTAAATCTTAAAGGAGATGTCTATTAAAGATAACCAAAAATGCGTCCTCAACAATCAAAAAGAAACGAAAACAAAAAACAAAACAAAAAACTGCCAGAAACACGTGTATAATTCCCTCCTTGTCTGTTCACAACAGGTGCAAGGGTTTGATGCTGCTGGAAACGTTCACAGTCAAGGACCGCGACTCTGTCATCCTGCCCGACTTCATCACAGTGGCAAAGGAGGTCACTGGAGATCCCTCCTTCTCCATGTTCAACTTGTCCTTCAAGGAGGAGTTTGGTGCGTCACGAGAACCGTCCACACAGTCAGATGACTGACGACTTGCTGGTTGACGCTTTTTGAGGGTGGGGGTGGGGGTGATGAAGTAGAAAACGTATGATTTCATTAGCATGAATAACATTTATGATTCTCACTTTCTTCTTAGTGGCTAAGAGCTGGGCCCTACAGGACACATTTGGGTCTTCAGTAGAGATGTTGTTGTGGAAGCCTTTAGTCACTCTGTGAAGCTAAAACAGCTCTGTACAGGACTGTGATCAGGGGAATAACCCTGTGACTCCTGCACCCTATCCACCAGCTGCAAAAACTTAACCCTTTGACTCCCACACCCTATCCACCAGCTGCAAAAACTTACCCCTTTGACTCCCACACCTTATCCACCAACTTCCTGCACAAAGCTGGTGGGTAGGGTGAGGGAGTCAAAAAGTTACGGTTTTGCTTTGCTAACATGGTTGACAATGCAGGACGATGGTGGGCAACGCAGGACGATGGTGGGCAATGCAGGACGATGGTGGACAATGTAGGACACTGGTGGACAGTGTGCTGGAGTCAAAGGGTTAAAGCTGAAACAGCTCTACACAGGACGTCAGTCAAAGGGTTAAAGCTGAAACAGCTCTACACAGGACGTCAGTCAAAGGGTTAAAGCTGAAACAGCTTTACACAGGACATCAGTCAAAGGGTTAAAGCTGAAAGAGCTCTACACAGGACATCGGTCAAAGGATTAAAGCTGAAACAGCTCTACACAGGACATCAGTCAAAGGGTTAAAGCTGAAAGAGCTCTACACAGGACATCAGTCAAAGGATTAAAGCTGAAACAGCTCTACACAGGACATCAGTCAAAGGGTTAAAGCTGAAAGAGTTCTGTACATTGCTTTAGTCAGGGGCTGACGGCTGGAAGGACCAGGCAATGTGGTGAGGTCAAACTGTTGTCAGTGGGTATGGGGGGTTCACAGAGACTTGTGGGGGGGATAGCTGCAGGTTGTGGAGGCATCAATTCTGCCAGCTTTTGACTGCTGCCAGCCATGGCACTTAGGTGATGGACGTCGGTAAATGTTCCACTGACTGATTGTTGAAGGCAAGAAGGAATAACGTAGAATGGTCACTTGTTTGTTGTTGACACAAATATGATCAGCTTCCCTCTTTCCAATGCAAATCCATTCTGGAAAATTGTTCTGGACCGTTCAGGAAGAAAATACAACCAAAAACTGCGGAAGAATTTCTTATAGGGCCACTGTTTTACAGCAAAAATATGCAACAAGACGATAGAGTCTGCTTCTGTGACACCTGGACAAATAAGAACGTATATTTTGTAAAAGACTGTGATAAAATCAGATGGAATGTTTATGCCTTTTGAATTTTTCAAAACTAAATGTTCAATGAAAACACATGGGCTGGTCTTGTGCCAGTGATAAAGGTTTATCCACAAAGAAATCGGTCAGCATATTGAAATTGAAACATCTACAACTGGCTTAAAAATTACCAAACATATGCACGAGTGTTTCCTCAGTAGAATTCACTGCAACGTTTATATTGTTTGGATGTGACACTAATTTTAGATCTGATAACGCAGTCATGAATTGATGTGATCAGTAATGTTATGTATGACCGTCGCTCTCATTTCAGCACAAACTGACGTAATCAGCAGTGTTACGCATCGCTCTCACTCTCATCATGGCATCAAGTAAAAAACAATGTTACAAATGTCAGTCATGTCTCATAGAGTTGTTATTATCAATAATGTTACGTTGTCACTGTCACTCTTATCTGTGTCACTCTTACGTCAGCACAAACTGATAAGCAATGTTATGTTATGTTATGTTATGTCTGAATATCTTCAACTATACGTTCCATCTCGTCATCTTCGTACCTCAGCCGATACCCGCTTATTTCGAATCCCAACTTTTCGAACAAAATCATATGGTGAGCGATCCTTTTCTTTTCAAGCCCCTTCCTCATGGAATTCACTTCCCTACCCGCTGAGGCACAAAACAAGTCTTCAGTCATTTAAATCTGGCTTGAAAACGCATCTCTTTCCTCTCTGAAATTTATTAACCTAAAAGAGCTATGCTGTCTGCGCGCTAGCGTGCTTCTGTGTATGTTATTGCTGTGCGCCTATAGATATGTCTCGGGGTGGGAGGAGGATATGTGTGTGTGTGCCAGAGAGTAGGTACTAATATTTGATATTATTAACGGTGTGTATGTGCTTGTGGGATGGAGTGACAGAGGTCCGCCATGTATGATGAAAATTATATTAGGCCTATGTTTCTATGTTCGATGTAATGTGTATTGTACAGTTTGTAAGCGCTTAGGGCTTTCCAGAAAGATTAGGCGCTCTAAATGCCCTTAATAATAATAATAATAATAATAATAATGTATACGGTCTTTCTTATCTCAGCATAAATTAACAGAATCATTCATGTTTTTTATCGGTGGCAATCTCATCTTAGCATGAACTCCATAATGTTATGTATAGCTGTCAGTCTTATGTCAGTGTGAATTGATGTCATCAATAATGTTACATGTCACTGTCAGTCTTATGTCAGTGTGAATTGATGTCATCAATAATGTTACACGTCACACTCAGTCTTATGTCAGTGTGAATTGATGTCATCAATAATGTTACACGTCACTGTCAGTCTTATGTCAGTGTGAATTGATGTAATCAATAATGTTACACGTCACACTCAGTCTTATATCAGTGTGAATTGATGTCATCAATAATGTTACACGTCACACTCAGTCTTATGTCAGTGTGAATTGATGTCATCAATAATGTTACACGTCACTGTCAGTCTTATGTCAGTGTGAATTGATGTCATCAATAATGTTACACGTCACTGTCAGTCTTATGTCAGTGTGAATTGATGTCATCAATAATGTTACACGTCACTGTCAGTCTTATGTCAGTGTGAATTGATGTCATCAATAATGTTATACGTCACTGTCAGTCTTATGTCAGTGTGAATTGATGTCATCAATAATGTTACACGTCACTGTCAGTCTTATATCAGTGTGAATTGATGTCATCAATAATGTTACACGTCACTGTCAGTCTTATGTCAGTGTGAATTGATGTCATCAATAATGTTACACGTCACTGTCAGTCTTATGTCAGTGTGAATTGATGTCATCAATAATGTTATACGTCACTGTCAGTCTTATGTCAGTGTGAATTGATGTCATCAATAATGTTATACGTCACTGTCAGTCTTATGTCAGTGTGAATTGATGTAAGTGACCTATATATTCAAGAAATTGTCCACAAAAGTCAAGACAGAGCGGCCTGGAGGGAGATGATGGTGTCAAAATGTGCAGCAGCCAACAGCGATCCTGGTGATGCCGACAGGTGAGATTACAGGATAGACTTTATGGAGGGAAGGGTATAAATCACCATGAAATAGAAATGACTAATTGCGCCATTAAAATAAAATGACAATTTCACCATGAAATAGAAATGACTAATTGCGCCATTAAAATAAAATGACAATTTCACCATGAAATAGAAATGACTAATTGCGCCATTAAAATAAAATGACAATTTCACCATGAAATAGAAATGACTAATTGCGCCATTAAAATAAAATGACAAATTTCATCTTGCGAGTACAGGTGATGATTTTCACTGTAAAGAAATGACTGACTTAACTACGAAAAAGAACATTTGTTTCACTGTAAAAAGAAAACATTATTTTCACCTTATGAAGGAAAATAACTATTTCACCATAGCTGGTGGATAGGGTGAGGACGTCGGTCTTATTTCAGCGTGAATTGATGTAATCAATAATGTTACGCATCACTGTCGGTCTTATATCAGCGTGAATTGATGTCATCAATAATGTTACGCATCACTGTCAGTCTTATGTCAGCGTGAATTGATGTAATCAATAATGTTACGCATCACTGTCAGTCTTATGTCAGCGTGAATTGATGTAATCAATAATGTTACGTATCACTGTAACTCTTATCTCAATGTGAATTGATGTAATCAATAATGTTACGTATCACTGTAACTCTTATCTCAATGTGAATTGATGTAATCAATAATGTTACGCATCACTGTCAGTCTTATATCAGCGTGAATTGATGTAATCAATAATGTTACGTATCACTGTCAGTCTTATATCAGTGTGAATTGATGTAATCAATAATGTTACGCATCACTGTCAGTGTGAATTGATGTAATCAATAATGTTACGTATCACTGTCAGTCTTATGTCAGCGTGAATTGATGTAATCAATAATGTTACGTATCACTGTCAGTCTTATGTCAGCCGTGAATTGATGTAATCAATAATGTTACGTATCACTGTCACTCTTATATCAGCGTGAATTGATGTAATCAATAATGTTACGCATCACTGTCAGTCTTATATCAGCGTGAATTGATGTAATCAATAATGTTACGCATCACTGTCAGTCTTATATCAGCGTGAATTGATGTAATCAATAATGTTACGTATCACTGTCAGTCTTATGTCATTGTGAATTGATGTCATCAATAATGTTATGTATCATTGTCAGTCTTATATCAGCGTGAATTGATGTAATCAATAATGTTACGTATCACTGTAACTCTTATCTCAATGTGAATTGATGTAATCAATAATGTTACGCATCACTGTCAGTCTTATATCAGCGTGAATTGATGTAATCAATAATGTTACGTATCACTGTCAGTCTTATATCAGCGTGAATTGATGTCATCAATAATGTTACGCATCACTGTCAGTCTTATGTCAGCGTGAATTGATGTAATCAATAATGTTACGCATCACTGTCAGTCTTATGTCAGCGTGAATTGATGTAATCAATAATGTTACGTATCACTGTAACTCATGTCATTGTGAATTGATGTCATCAATAATGTTACGTATCACTGTCAGTCTTATGTCAGCGTGAATTGATGTAATCAATAATGTTACGCATCACTGTCAGTCTTATATCAGCGTGAATTGATGTAATCAATAATGTTACGTATCACTGTCAGTCTTATATCAGCGTGAATTGATGTAATCAATAATGTTACGTATCACTGTCAGTCTTATGTCAGCGTGAATTGATGTAATCAATAATGTTACGTATCACTGTCAGTCTTATCTCAACATGAATTGATGTAATCAATAATGTTACGTATCACTGTCAGTCTTATATCAGCGTGAATTGATGTAATCAATAATGTTACGTATCACTGTCAGTCTTATCTCAACATAAATTGATGTAATCAATAATGTTACATATCACTGTCAGTCTTATCTCAACTGAATTGATGTCATCAATAATGTTACGTATCACTGTCAGTCTTATGTCAGCATAAATTTGTGTAACCATTGATGTAACCATTGATTAACCATTGATGTAATCAATAAGGTTACGGTCCACTGTCACTGTCATCTGGGCATTCACTGACGTGATCAGTAATGTTACGTGTCACTGTTACTTTTATCTCAGCATGAATTTATGTAACCATTGATGTAACCATTGATGTAATCAGTATGGTTACGGGCCACTGTCACTTTTATCTCGGCATGAATTGATGTAATCATTGATGTAACCATTGATGTAATCATTGATGTAATCAGTATGGTTACGGGCCACTATCACTTTTATCTCGGCATGAAT
The DNA here is from genome assembly GCA_030674185.1 of Monoplex corrugatus. Classification (NCBI taxonomy): domain Eukaryota; kingdom Metazoa; phylum Mollusca; class Gastropoda; order Littorinimorpha; family Ranellidae; genus Monoplex; species Monoplex corrugatus. The sequence continues at coordinate 1,853,435 of JAPXFY010000022.1, read as the reverse complement.
TGATGTAATCATTGATGTAACCATTGATGTAATCAGTATGGTTACGGGGCACTGTCACTTTTATCTCGGCATGAATTGATGTAACCATTGATGTAACCATTGATGTAATCATTGATGTAATCAGTATGGTTACGGGCCACTGTCACTTTTATCTCAGCATGAATTTATGTAATCATTGATGTAACCATTGATGTAATCAGTATGGTTACAGGGCCACTGTTACTTTTATCTCGGCATGAATTGATGTAATCATTATGTAACCATTGATGTAATCAGTATGGTTTATGGGTCACTGTCACATTTATCTCGGCATGAATTGATGTAACATTGATGTAACCATTGATGTAATCATTGATGTAATCATATGGTTACGGGCCACTGTCACTCATTTGGGCATTCACTAACGTACTAATGTTACGTATCTCTGTAACTGTCATTAACTGATGTAACCGGTGATGCTGTGATTTGCTGTAACTGTCAGTAACTGATGTAATCAGTGATGTTGTGTATCGATGTAACTCTCATTTACTGACATAACCAGTGGTGTTACATACCACTGTATCTCGTGAACTGGTGTAATCAGTGTTACGTATCCGTGTAACTCTCATTTACTGGCGTAGTCAGTAATAGTACATATCATCACAGTACCTCACTAACTGATAATAATACAGGGGGGTACAAAAGTAGGTATACAGTAAGTATCGCATCATTATTATAATGCTTAATTCCGCTCTCGATTAGAGGAGTGTGTGAATACCGACGGCAAGCAGTTTGAGTATCTGAGGGATTAAGGCTGTGCTTGTTATTACATGTATAATGCAATATTCATTTGTTTGTATAATAAATGCAATGAGTATTGTACGTGTTTTCTTTTCTCATAACTGTATACCTACTTTTGCACCCCCCTGTATATTGAATGTAACCTCCATACTCCCAGTTAAGAATTGGGTTGACTGAAACCAACTTATTTTATACTTACTTATTCATCATTGTTGTTAGTATTATCATATCAGTTGTAAAATGCAGCAGATGTTAGTTTTTCATTGTTCATGTTTGTTGTTTTATTTTTGTAGTAGTTTTTGTGGTGGTGGTGATGTGGTGGTGGTGTAAATTGACAACTCACTTCCTGCTTTCATATCCTCATGACTTGTCACAAATCAAAAAAGCAAATTTGAAAGTTTCTGCTATGTTTTGAGAGTTGATTTAAACCCCAGACCTGGACTCGACCAAGTCCTCGAGGCACACAAATTTTCACCTGTGAAATCCTTGTATGAGAAAGACTGTCAACAAGATTTGATGCGACACAGTCTGAAACATCAAGTTCAGATAAACATTGATCCACCATAATGTTCATAAACAGTCAACTGAATAGTTTGGTCATCTGATCCAGACACAACCCCACCAGCTGGCTCAACAAGTGTATAAAAAGTTCTATGGATTTCAGGTGAGAGGCAGACTAAGGAAAACTTGGTTCAATGATGTGAGAGAGAACTGAAGATACTCAGCATTTCTTTCAGTTCAGACCTTCCAGCTCACTGACTGTTGACTCTGATGGATAAAAAACAACAAGTGACAGATGAAATAAGAAGGGAATGAGGAAGGAGGGAGAGCAACAGTGGTGACACCTGGTGTGTTTTGGCAATGAATAGATTGAAAGTTGGGGGTGGGGGAGTTGGGGGCAGGGAGTTGGGGGTGGGGAAGTTGGGGGCAGGGGGTGGGGAAGTTGGGGGTGGGGGAGTTGGGGGTGGGGAAGCTGGGGGTGGGGGGTTGGGGGCAGGGGGTGGGGAAGTTGGGGGTGGGGGAGTTCGGGGCAGGGTGTGGGGGGGGGGGGGGGCAGGGATGGGGGAGTTGGGGGCAGGGGCCTGTGTAAAACCGTATCTGCTGCCAAGGTCTTCAGATGGTGGACACAGGTGGTGGACACAGGGTGATAGTGGTGTAGAAGCGGGAGCAGAGAAAGGGCTTGTGAAACTGTAAGCTGACATCACCTTATCACCAGAATGGTGGAAACATTCAGATGGGCAGCAAGAGGGACAGGGTTTTCTTAATGTTGGGGGTTGGGATTGAATTTGAGGAATCAGATCTTTTGAGTCTTCCTGTGTATCAAAAGAGCTGAACCGGTAACTGAACTGATTCAGCAAATCAGCAAGTATTTCCATTGAAGTGTGGCTTTTGTTGCTGCATGGCTTACATACAATATTTATTTTATTTTGTCCTTTTTTTGTTCTGTCCCTTTTCATGCACCATTTTCCCTGTCACAGCTTGTGTGACAGTTTTTCATGATGTACTGATGATGCATGACACGTCATGATACTCGTATGCTATGGGCATCTGTTGTTTTGACGTGAATTTCATCCTGTGTATTTTCCCATCGTTAAGCAATGCATTTTGTGGCTGTTGTCATATATTTCGTGGATTTGTAACTCATATTTTATATCCATTTTTGTATTTTCCATGGCTGTCTTCAATCTGTTGCATTATGGTTTTGTTACAAATCACTGTCGCTGTCTTTTGTGGTAGCTAACACACTTTTTTCAAACTTTTGTGATGTTGTTGTTATTGAAGAATATGCAGCTGTTATTTTTCTGTTCCCCATTCTATAAAGAAAGGGAAATTGGTTCAGACCAACTGACAGTTTAATTTGTGTGTGTGTCAGTGTACATTTTTATTTTGATACAATTGGTCTTTTTCGAACATTACAAATACCCTGTGCGTCCAGAGATGCTGTAAAAGGGGATTTCTGACATGGCTTGACTGTTTTGTTTACAACTGGTATTGCTTCCAAGTTTGTGATAAGTCTGTGTGATTGTTTATGTTACTTTTTTGAGTGCATGTGATTAGTATGTGAGTTTGTTTGTTACGTTTTTGAGTGGAGATGATAAGTGTGTGTGATTGTTTACATGTATGCTACTTTTTTGAGTGGAGGAGATCAGTATGTGTGATGATGTTGATGTTTTGTTTGGCAGGTGATCTGTATGTGTAAGGTAGGACAAGTGTTTATTTTTGCGTGTGGAGTGCCATACGCTATCTTTTGACAGCTACGATGTTTTGTGTTGTTTTCCCAACACATGACTTGTGTGTTGTAGTGTGTAGTGTGACGGCCATGTTGTGTTATATTTTGACATCTACAATGTTTTGTGTTGTTTTTCCAACACATGACTTGTGTGTTGTAGTGTGACGGCCATGTTGTGCTATCTTTTGACATCTACAATGTTTTGTGTGTTGTTTCCCTAACACATGACTTGTGTGTTGTAGTGTGACGGCCATGTTCGATTATCAGAGCAGAATGTTTTGTCTGTGGATTCAATTGCATCCTGGAGAAACATCTTGCATGGTGTAGTGTGCCACTGGTTTTATCACTGTTTCTCTGTACTGTGATTGTCATTTACCTTTGACAGTGTGGTATCTTTCTCAGTATCTTGTTAAGGACATGTCTTTTGTTCTTGTGGGATGTTTTAACGTGTGCAAAGCACATGCTGCACACCAAACCTGTTCATATCCTCAAGACCTGAGAGCTGTGGAAGATGTGTAGGACAGGAGTTCTGACATGCGTGTTGTGTTGGTGACATGTATGTAGGTAAGGTGTGTAGGACAGGAGTTGTGACATGTGTGTTGGTGACTGTATGTAGGTAAGGTGTGTAGGACAGGAGTTGTGACATGTGTGTTGGTGACATGTATACAGGTAAGGTGTGTAGGACAGGAGTTGTGACATGTGTGTTGGTGACATGTATGTAGGTAAGGTGTGTAGGACAGGAGTTGTGACATGCGTGTTGTGTATGGTGACATGTATGTAGGTAAGGTGTGTAGGACAGGAGTTGTGACATGTGTGTTGGTGACGTGTATGTAGGTAAGGTGTGTAGGACAGGAGTTGTGACATGTGTGTTGATGACATGTATGTAGGTAAGGTGTGTAGGACAGGAGTTGTGACATGTGTGTTGGTGACGTGTATGTAGGTAAGGTGTTTAGGACAGGAGTTGTGACATGTTGTTGATGACATGTATGTAGGTAAGGTGTGTAGGACAGGAGTTGTGACATGTGTGTTGGTGACATGTATGTAGGTAAGGTGTGTAGGACAGGAGTTGTGACATGTTGGTGACATGTATGTAGGTAAGGTGTGTAGGACAGGAGTTGTGACATGTGTGTTGGTGACATGTATGTAGGTAATGTGTGTAGGACAGGAGTTGTGACATGTGTGTTGGTGACGTGTATGTAGGTAAGGTGTGTAGGACAGGAGTTGTGACGTGTGTGTTGGTGACATGTATGTAGGTAAGGTGTGTAGGACAGGAGTTGTGACATGTGTGTTGGTGACGTGTATGTAGGTAAGGTGTGTAGGACAGGAGTTGTGACATGTGTGTTGGTGACGTGTATGTAGGTAAGGTGTGTAGGACAAGAGTTGTGACATGTGTGTTGGTGACGTGTATGTAGGTAAGGTGTGTAGGACAGGAGTTGTGACGTGTGTGTAGGTAAGGTGTGTAGGACAGGAGTTGTGACATGTTGGTGACGTGTATGTAGGTAAGGTGTGTAGGACAGGAGTTGTGACGTGTGTGTTGGTGACGTGTATGTAGGTAAGGTGTGTAGGACAGGAGTTGTGACATGCGTGTTGGTGACGTGTATGTAGGTAAGGTGTGTAGGACAGGAGTTGTGACATGCGTGTTGGTGACGTGTATGTAGGTAAGGTGTGTAGGATAGGAGTTGTGACATGTGTTGGTGACGTGTATGTAGGTAAGGTGTGTAGGACAGGAGTTGTGACATGTGTGTTGGTGACGTGTATGTAGGTAAGGTGTGTAGGACAGGAGTTGTGACATGCGTGTTGGTGACGTGTATGTAGGTAAGGTGTGTAGGACAGGAGTTGTGACGTGTGTTGGTGACGTGTATGTAGGTAAGGTGTGTAGGACAGGTGTTTTGACATGTGTGTTGGTGACGTGTATGTAGGTAAGGTGTGTAGGACAGGTGTTGTGACATGTGTGTTGGTGACGTGTATGTAGGTAAGGTGTTCCAACTTGGACGTTGCAACTAAAGCAAAGTGTGGCAACTTTACACTCCGTCAGTCTGAACTGTTTGTTGAAATCTGCCCGTTGTGATTTAGTCACACTGAAACAGGTAAAGTGTAACATCTGAATTTTCCATTGAAATCTGCCCATTGTGATTTATTAACAGTGAAACAGGTAAAGTGTAACATCTCTGTACTCTGTTTGAATTTTCCATTGAAATCTCTACATTGTGATTTAGTCACACTGAAACAGGTAAAGTGTAACATCTCTGAATTTTCCATTGAAATCTCTACATTGTGATTTATTAACATTGAAACAAGTAAAGTGTAACATCTCTGTACTCTGTTTGAATTTTCCATTGAAATCTCTACATTGTGATTTATTAACATTGAAACAAGTAAAGTGTAACATCTCTGAATTTTCCATTGAAATCTCCACATTGTGATTTATTCACATTGAAACAAGTAAAGTGTAACATCTCTGTACTCTGTTTGAATTTGTGATTTATTAACAGTGAAACAGGCAAAGTATAGCGTCTGTGTACTGTGTTTGAATTTTCTATTGGAATCTCCACATTGCGATTTACGTAATTTGAAACTAAAGCAAAGTGTGGCAACTTTATGTACATTTGAATTGTCCATTGAAATCTCCACATTTTGACTGATGGTATCTTGCATATACTGCCATAAAGTTCTTACTGTTTATTCTTTCTCTCCCTAACCCTGTCCAGCAGCTTCCTGCTGATGTTTTCAGGAAGCGGAGGGAGTGAAACAAATTGTATTGCCTTCCATTCTTTTTATCTGACAGAATCTCACAGTTTGATATGACATGTATTATTGTCTTGTTATACTTGTGGATTTAATTTGTCTTTGTTCAATATGTATTATTGTTTTGTTAAACTTGTGGATTTAATGTTGTCTTTGTTCAGTAAGATGTGTATTATTGTCTGGTTATACTTGTGGATTTAATGTTGTCTTTGTTCAATAAGATGTGTATTATTGTCTTGTTATATTGTGGATTTAATGTTGTCTTTGTTCAATATGATGTGCATTATTGTCTGGTTATACTTGTGGATTTAATGTTGTTGTCTTTGTTCAATATGATGTGTATTATTGTCTTGTTATACTTGTGGATTTAATGTTGTTGTCTTTGTTCAGTATGATGTGTATTATTGTCTTGTTATACTTGTGGATTTAATGTTGTTGTCTTTGTTCAATATGATGTGTATTATTGTCTTGTTATACTTGTGGATTTAATGTTGTTGTCTTTGTTCAATATGATGTGTATTATTGTCTTGTTATACTTGTGGATTTAATGTTGTCTTTGTTCAATATGATGTGTATTATTGTCTTGTTATACTTGTGGATTTAATGTTGTCTTTGTTCATAGATGTGTATTATTGTCTGGTTATACTTGTGGATTTAATGTTGTCTTTGTTCAGTATGATGTGTATTATTGTCTGGTTATACTTGTGGATTTAATTGTTGTCTTTGTTCATAAGATGTGTATTATTGTCTGGTTATACTTGTGGATTTAATGTTGTGTCTTTGTTCATATGATGTGTATTATTGTCTGGTTATACTTGTGGATTTAATGTTGTCTTTGTTCAATATGATGTGTTTATTGTCTGGTTATACTTGTGGATTTAATGTTGTCTTTGTTCAATAAAGATGTGTATTATTGTCTGTTATACTTGTGGATTTAATGTTGTCTTTGTTCAGTAAGATGTGTTTATTGTCTGTTATACTTGTGGATTTAATGTTGTCTTTGTTCATATGTGTGTATTATTGTCTGTTATACTTGTGGATTTAATGTTGTCTTTGTTCAGTAGATGTGTTTATTGTCTGTTATACTTGTGGATTTAATGTTGTCTTTGTTCAATATGATGTGTATTATTGTCTGTTATACTTGTGGATTTAATGTTGTCTTTGTTCAATAATGTGTATATTCTGGTTATACTTGTGGATTTATGTTGTTGTCTTTGTTCAATAGATGTGTATTATTGTCTGTGTTACTTGTGGATTTAATGTTGTTGTCTTTGTTCATAGATGTGTATTATTGTCTGTTATATTGTGGATTTAATGTTGTCTTTGTTCATATGAGTGTGTATCTTTGTCTGGTTAACTTGTGGATTTTTGTTGTCTTTGTTCATAGATGTGTTTATCTGGTTAACTTGTGGATTTAATTTGTTGTCTTTGTTCAATATGATGTGTATTATTGTTCTGTTATGTGGATTTAATGTTGTCTTTGTTCAATAGATGTGTGTTTATTTCTGTATACTTTGTGGATTTAATGTTGTCTTTGTTCAATATGATGTGTATTATTGTCCTGTTATACTTGTGGATTTAATGTTTGTCTTTGTTCAATAAGATGTGTATTATTGTCTGTTATACTTGTGGATTTAATGTTGTCTTTGTTCATATGATGTGTATTATTGTCTGGTTATACTTGTGGATTTAATGTTGTCTTTGTTCAATAAGATGTGTATTATTGTCTGGTTATACTTGTGGATTTAATTGTTGTCTTTGTTCAATATGATGTGTATTATTGTCTGTTATACTTGTGGATTTAAGTGTTTTTGTTCAATGTCTTTGGTTCAGTATAGTGTGATTTATTTGTCTTGTTCATAAGTGTATATGCGTATTTATTATGTTGTCTTTGTTCAATATGATGTGTATTTGTCCTGTGTTCTTGTGGATTTAATGTTGTCTTGTTCATAGATGTGTATTTGTCTGTTATACTTGTGGATTTAATGTTGTGTCTTTGTTCATAGATTGTTATGTCTGGTATACTTGGATTATGTGTCTTTGTTCATATGATGTGTTATCCTCTTGTTCTGTTGTGGTTTCTGTTGTCTTTGTTCATAAGATGGTGTTATCCTCTTGTGTCTTTTGTGGTTTTCTGTTGTCTTTGTTCAATATGATGTGTGTATCCTCTTGTCGTTTGTGGATTTAATGTTGTCTTTGTTCAATATGATGTGTGTATCCTTGTTCTGTTTGTGGATTTTGTTGTCTTTGTTCAATATGATGTGTGTTATCCTCTGTATCTGTTGTGGTTTTCATGTTGTCTTTGTTCATAAGATGGTGTATCTCTTGTTCTGTTTGTGGTTTTCTGTTGTCTTTGTTCAATAAGATGTGGTTATCCCTATGTTCTGGATATTGTGGATTTTCATGTTGTCTCTTGTTCAAATAATGTGTGTTATCCTCTTGTTACTGTTTGTGGGTTTCTGTTGTCTTTGTTCAATATGATGTGTGTTATCCTCTTGTTCTTTTGTGGGTTTTCTGTTGTCTTTGTTCATAGATGGTGTTATCCTCTTGTTCATGTTGTGGGTTTTCTGTTGTCTTTGTTCAATATGATGTGTATTATCTCTTGTTCTGTTGTGGATTTAATGTTGTCTTTGTTCATATGATGTGTGTTATCCTCTTGTTCTGGTTTCGTGGGTTTTCATGTTGTCTTTGTTCATAATATGTGTGTTATCCTCTGTTTGTTCTGTGGTTATTCTGTTGTCTTTGTTCAATATGATGTGTAGTTGATCCTCTTGTTCTGTTGTGGGATTTTCTGTTGTCTTTGTTCATATGATGTGTGTTATCCTCTTGTTCTGTTTGTGGTTTTCTGTTGTCTTTGTTCAATAATGTTGTGTATCCTCTTGTCTGTTTCTGGGATTTTACTGTTGTCTTTGTTCAATATGATGTGTGATTATCCTCTTGTTCTTTTGTGGATTTAATGTTGTCTTTGTTCAATATGATGTGTTATCCTCTTGTTCTGTTTGTGGGTTTTCTGTTGTCTTTGTTCAGTAAGATGTGTGTTATCCTCTTGTTCTGTTTGTTGATTTTCTGTTGTCTTTGTTCAGTAAGATGTGTGTTATCCTCTTGTTCTGTTTGTGGGTTTTCTGTTGTCTTTGTTCAGTAAGATGTGTGTTATCCTCTTGTTCTGTTTGTGGGTTTTCTGTTGTCTTTGTTCAATATGATGTGTGTTATCCTCTTGTTCTGCTTGTGGATTTTCTGTTTGAAAGGCATTTGAGTTCAAGAGGGATTTATTGCACTCAGGTCCATTTGCACACCACACAAATCTGCCAGCAATTATCTGGCAGACTCCCAGAGCCTGTAGAACACCCTGTGTGCTGGCAAGGTCTTGAAATGGGGAGAACAGATATCTATCAAACACTAAGCTGACATCACCAGAATGATGGAAACATTAAGATGGGCAGCCAACAGACCAGTGGACCTATCAAACACTAAGCTGACATCACCAGAATGATGGAAACATTAAGATGGGCAGCCAACAGACCAGTGGACCTATCAAACAGTAAGCTGACATCACCAGAATGATGGAAACATTAAGATGGGCAGCCAACAGACCAGTGGACCTATCAAACAGTAAGCTGACATCACCAGAATGATGGAAACATTAAGATGGGCAGCCAACAGACCAGTGGACCTATCAAACAGTAAGCTGACATCACCAGAATGATGGAAACATTAAGATGGGCAGCCAACAGACCAGTGGACCTATCAAACACTAAGCTGACATCACCAGAATGATGGAAACATTAAGATGGACAGCCAACAGACCAGTGGACCTATGAAACACTAAGCTGACATCACCAGAATGATGGAAACATTAAGATGGGCAGCCAACAGACCAGTGGACCTATCAAACAGTAAGCTGACATCACCAGAATGATGGAAACATTAAGATGGGCAGCCAACAGACCAGTGGACCTATCAAACACTAAGCTGACATCACCAGAATGATGGAAACATTAAGATGGACAGCCAACAGACCAGTGGACCTATCAAACACTAAGCTGACATCACCAGAATGATGGAAACATTAAGATGGGCAGCCAACAGACCAGTGGACCTATCAAACAGTAAGCTGACATCACCAGAATGATGGAAACATTAAGATGGGCAGCCAACAGACCAGTGGACCTATCAAACACTAAGCTGACATCACCAGAATGATGGAAACATTAAGATGGACAGCCAACAGACCAGTGGACCTATCAAACACTAAGCTGACATCACCAGAATGATGGACACATTAAGATGGACAGCCAACAGGCCAGTGGACCTATCAAGCACTAAGCTGACACCACCAGAATGATGGAAACATTAAGACAGCAGCCAACAGGCCAGTGGACCTATCAAACACTAAGCTGACACCACCAGAATGATGGAAACATTTAGATGGGCAGCCAACAGGCCAGTGGACCTATGAAACACTAAGCTGACATCACCAGAATGATGGAAACATTAAGACAGGCAGCCAACAGGCCAATGGACCTGTCAAACACTAAGCTGACATCACCAGAATGATGGAAACATGAAGACAGGCAGCCAACAGGCCAGTGGACCTGTCAAACACTAAGCTGACACCACCAGAATGATGGAAACATGAAGACAGGCAGCCAACAGGCCAATGGACCTGTCAAACACTAAGCTGACACCACCAGAATGATGGAAACATGAAGACAGGCAGCCAACAGGCCAATGGACCTGTCAAACACTAAGCTGACACCACCAGAATGATGGAAACATTAAGACGGGCAGCCAACAGGCCAGTGGACCTATCAAACACTAAGCTGACACCACCAGAATGATGGAAACATTAAGACAGGCAGCCAACAGGCCAGTGGACCTATCAAACACTAAGCTGACACCACCAGAATGATGGAAACATTAAGACAGGCAGCCAACAGGCCAGTGGACCTATCAAACAGTAAGCTGACATCACCAGAAAGATGGAAACATTAAGACGGGCAGCCAACAGGCCAGTGGACCTATCAAACACTAAGCTGACACCACCAGAATGATGGAAACATTAAGACGGGCAGCCAACAGGCCAAGCTGTATTGCTGCGGGCGAGGATTGAACTCCAGATATCAGATATTGAGACCACAGCTGTATGAAAAGACTCAATAAGCCAGCAGGAAAAAGAAAAGGACTTTCTGTTGTTGTTGTTGTTGTAATTATTGCTGTTGTTATCGGAAGATAAACAACTGCAAGCTTTCCCAAGGTTATGGCCTGATGTGTATAATGTTTGTGCTGGGATACAGAAACTTTTAAAAAAAATATAACATGTCCGTTTGCTTTTGTGTTGTTTGTTTTAATCCCAAGCCAAGACTGATGTGTATTACTTCTTGGTAAGGGGATAGTCACTATGTTTTGTTGTTACATGTATTTAGTATGTGACTGTTGGTTGTGTATTACTTCATGGTAAGGGGATAGTCACTATGTTGTTACATTTATTTAGTGTGTGACTGTTGGTTGATGTGTATTACTTCATGGTAAGGGGATAGTCACTATGTTTTGTTGTTACTTTTATTATGTGACTGTTGGTTGATGTGTATTACTTCATGGTAAGGGGGTAGTCACTATGTTTTGTTGTTACATGTATTTAGTGTGTGACTGTTGGTTGTTGTGTAATACTTCATGGTAAGGGGATAGTCACTATGTTTTGTTGTTACATGTATTTAGTATGTGACTGTTGGTTGATGTGTATTACTTCATGGTAAGGGGTAGTCACTATGTTTTGTTGTTACATTTATTTAGTATGTGACTGTTGGTTGATGTGTATTACTTCATGGTAAGGGGATAGTCACTATGTTGTGTTGTTACATTTATTTAGTATGTGACTGTTGGTTGATGTGTATTACTTCATGGTAAGGGGATAGTCACTATGTTTTGTTGTTACATGTATTTAGTGTGTGACTGTTGGTTGATGTGTATTACTTCATGGTAAGGGGATAGTCACTATGTTTTGTTGTTACATTTATTTAGTGTGTGACTGTTGGTTTATGTGTATTACTTCATGGTAAGGGGATAGTCACTATGTTTTGTTGTTACTTTTATTATGTGACTGTTGGTTGATGTGTAATACTTCATGGTAAGGGGATAGTCACTATGTTTTGTTGTTACATGTATTTAGTATGTGACTGTTGGTTGATGTGTATTACTTCATGGTAAGGGGATAGTCACTATGTTGTTACATTTATTTAGTATGTGACTGTTGGTTGTTGTGTATTACTTCATGGTAAGGGGGTAGTCACTATGTTTTGTTGTTACATTTATTTAGTATGTGACTGTTGGTTGATGTGTATTACTTCATGGTAAGGGGATAGTCACTATGTTTTGTTGTTACATGTATTTAGTATGTGACTGTTGGTTGATGTGTATTACTTCATGGTAAGGGGGTAGTCACTATGTTTTGTTGTTACATTTATTTAGTATGTGACTGTTGGTTGTTGTGTAATACTTCATGGTAAGGGATAGTCACTATGTTTTGTTGTTACATTTATTTAGTATGTGACTGTTGGTTGATGTGTATTACTTCATGGTAAGGGGATAGTCACTATGTTTTGTTGTTACATGTATTCAGTATGTGACTTGGCTGTTTGTTCTAAGCTAACCTGATAGATATGTCTGTGATAAAGGAGAGACAGGAGTTATTTGTTGTTGTTTTTTCATGTGTTGAAACTGTTTTCTTTACAATACGCAACGTCATTTACGATATGTGACTGGTTCTTGCGAATGGGGTCACAAGTCGCAACGTTTGAACTGAGATACGGGCCTGAAAAGGTGGTGAGGGTCAATCTGGGTGATTTGAGATTTTTGTTCCTACACATTGTCTGACCATTAATCTATTAATTATGGCAAAGATTAAAGTGAAATTTGGGCTGAAAGAGTGTTAAAATAACATTTTAAAGTGATAACCCATCGAGAATGTGCAGATTTTTTCCGTGAAAATGCGTGTTTGAGCTTTAATTTAGGCCATGAAACCGTACAGGGCCTCAGCATATCGCCTACCGTTGGAATCAGCTCGCGAAATAGCTAGTATGTAGTGCAGAACCACTTTATCTATCACTTCACTAAGTTTGATGAAGATAGAATACTGGTTGCTAAGGAAAAAGCAGAGAATTTTGTTGTCCTTCTTTAACTCTGCTTTTCTCAAAATGGCCGTCCCATCACCCACTCCCTTTAAATTACTGTAACTCGCTCGATTTTCCAGTTAGACAGTTGAATTATACATCATTGGAAAGAGCATTTTTTCTGCTTTTCGGTGATATAAATATCTCTATACCCCCCAAAATTAAGTTGTGACCCCATTCGTGAGAACAGGTCACATATAACATCTAGCACATTTCCATACAAGGGAAGAATGAAAATCTCCAAAAGAAATAAAGAAATACACAACAACAACAACAACAACAAAAAACCACACACACACAGATGAAGGGACAATATTAGAGTAACTAGTCAGTTATGACATCATCACAGTCAACACCGTAATACATGTAGGTTGTCACACAGTACAAAGAGTTATGACATCATCACAGTCAGCACCATAATACATGTAGGTTGTCACACAATACAAAGAGTTATGACATCATCACAGTCAGCACCATAATACATGTAGGTTGTCACACAATACAAAGAGTTATGACATCATCACAGTCAGCACCATAATACATGTAGGTTGTCACACAATACAAAGAGTTATGACATCATCACAACACCATAATACATGTAGGTTGTCACACATTACAAAGAGTTATGACATCATCAAAGTCAACACCATAATACATGTAGGTTGTCACACAGTACAGAGTTATGACATCATCACAGTCAACACCATAATACATGTAGGTTGTCACACAGTACAAAGAGTTATGACATCATCAAAGTCAACACCATAATACATGTAGGTTGTCACACAATACAAAGAGTTATGACATCATCACAGTCAACACCGTAATACATGTAGGTTGTCACACAGTACAAAGAGTTATGACATCATCAAAGTCAACACCATAATACATGTAGGTTGTCACACAGTACAAAGAGTTATGACATCATCACAGTCAACACCATAATACATGTAGGTTGTCACACAATACAAAGAGTTATGACATCATCACAACACCATAATACATGTAGGTTGTCACACAATACAAAGAGTTATGACATCATCAAAGTCAACACCGTAATACATGTAGGTTGTCACACAGTACAAAGAGTTATGACATCATCAAAGTCAACACCGTAATACATGTAGGTTGTCACACAATACAAAGAGTTATGACATCATCAAAGTCAACACCATAATACATGTAGGTTGTCACACAGTACAAAGAGTTATGACATCATCAAAGTCAACACCATAATACATGTAGGTTGTCACACAGTACAAAGAGTTATGACATCATCAAAGTCAACACCGTAATACATGTAGGTTGTCACACAGTACAAAGAGTTATGACATCATCAAAGTCAGCACCATAATACATGTAGGTTGTCACACAGTACAAAGAGTTATGACATCACAAAGTCAACACCATAATACATGTAGGTTGTCACACAGTACAAAGAGTTACCAGACATCATCACAGTCAACACCATAATACATGTAGGTTGTCACACAGTACAAAGAGTTATGACATCACCAAAGTCAACACATAATACATGTAGGTTGTCACACAGTACAAAGAGTTACCTGACATCACCATCACTAATGACCGATTCTATGTTACATGTGAAGAAGAGCCCTAATTTATTCATATGGACGGCTCAATTGTATATTGTGAATAAAACAACATGTCTGCCTGAAATTTGATACATATATTTTTGTATCTGGTGTTTGTTTGTTTGTTTGTGATCTTACGTTTGACAAAGGCCAGTCGGCCGAAAATTTGCGTCTGTCTTGTCTTGTTGTATTAAACACGCGTTCGTATTCTTCATTCGTGTTTTTTCTGGTTCCTGTTTGCTTGAACTTGGGCAGTGACACTTGTTGTGGATGACATTTACCTTTGATTTTTGTGTTATACTCTTCAGCTTTGTGTCAGCATTTCATGTCTTTTTGTGAAAGTAGAAAGAGAGACATGTTTTTAGCACAAGATCTGTATCTGGTATGTTCCCAGAGTTGTTTGATTTTGTACATCTTTGTACTTTGTACCACATATTTTGTATGACATAATAGTTTTCATCAATATTGCTTGATTTTCCTCGCTGAGAGAGAACAAAATGAAATCATTTCCTTTGATATGGAGTGCTGTGTGTCTCTCTGTGTGTGCGTGTGTGTGTGGGGGTTTTTTTGGGTTTTTTTTTTACCCATATCTAGAACACTTGCAGATGGAATTCTGTTTTCTTCAGATAAGTGTTTGTGTATTACAACCTTCCTATCGTAAAGTGTTTGTTTATTACAACCTTCCTATCGTAAAGTGTTTGTTTATTACAACCTTCCTATCGTAAAGTGTTTGTGTATTACAACCTTCCTATCGTAAAGTGTTTGTTTATTACAACCTTCCTATCGTAAAGTGTTTGTTTATTACAACCTTCCTATCGTAAAGTGTTTGTTTATTACAACCTTCCTATCGTAAAGTGTTTGTTTATTACAACCTTCCTATCGTAAAGTGTTTGTTTTATTACAACCTTCCTATCGTAAAGTGTTTGTTTATTACAACCTTCCTATCGTAAAGTGTTTGTGTATTACAACCTTCCTATCGTAAAGTGTTTGTTTATTACAACCTTCCTATCGTAAAGTGTTTGTTTATTACAACCTTCCTATCGTAAAGTGTTTGTTTATTACAACCTTCCTATCGTAAAGTGTTTGTTTATTACAACCTTCCTATCGTAAAGTGTTTGTTTATTACAACCTTCCTAATCGTATATCTGAAATAAACAAAAATGAAATTTTCTGCGTAGATGTGCTGTGTTCTTCCATCATATCTGAACTAAACAAATATGGATTGCGTTGTCCATTGATATTGTTTGGCTTTTGTTTCATATCTGACGTAAACAAAGACTGAGGTTGTTGTTGTCAGTGATGTCGTTTGGTTTTCATTTCATATCAGGAATACAACTAAAATGATATTCTATACTGATGAATATGGATTTACGTTCATGGCATGTCTTAAATACATGAAGACAGTGATCTGCCATTAATGGGGATGGCGATCTTTGTACGTCAGTGTTGAAGACGACGATATTTGTACGTCAGTGTTAAGAAGTTAATGATCATCAATATTATTTGTGTTTTCCTGTCATTGTATGGTGTCAAATACAAGATTGTTCCCCTTCCCATGGTGTGGTTTTCCTGTGTCACATCTGAAATCAACAAAAACGTCATTGTGTGTCCTGTAGGTACGGTGTGCTTGGTCCCTGTTTGTTCCAGATGAATGAAGTTAGAATTGTGTTTTCCCCTATGGTGTGCTTTTTGTTACATATCTGAACACTAATATTTAAGATGGAATGGTTTTTTTTGATACCATTTTTTTTTTCTCTGAATATTTACAATGGCAGATGGAAATGTTTTTCTTTAGATATGATGTGGTTTTTCTTTCTCATATTTGAATAAAGATGGAGTTGTTGTTTTTTCTTTAGATGTGGTGTGGTTTTTTCAATCAATATACCCTGACTCGTAGGTAAAATACGAAAACACGCTGTTACGACTTTCGTTGTATGTCGTGTGTGGGGTGCAGGATTGTCTCCCTTCACTAGTTGCTCAGTTCCATTAGTGTTGTGTACATTCATGCGCTGAATACATGCTGTACAAACAGACATGTTTCTTGTCTCTTCCAAAAGAACGATCATCTGTTTTGGTTCAAGTAATGGTGACATATAAATGTCATGCTGAGAATGTTGCTCATAGACCAGCTAGCTCCATCGATAGAGCCATGGCCTTGACATTTGATGTCTTAAGTTCAGTCCTAGCCAGAAACAAAAACTGGTCTGTTGGCTGTCTGTCATAATGTTTCCATCATGAACATAAAAACTCTGTTGGCTGTCTGTCATAATGTTTCCATCATGAACATAAAAACTGGTTGTTGGCTGTCTGTCATAATGTTTCCATCATCAACATAAAAACTGTTGGCTGTCTGTTAGTTCCTCATAATAAACTGTTGGCTGTCTGTCATAATGTTTCCATCATCAACATAAAAACTGTTGGCTGTCTGTCATAATGTTTCCATCATCAACATAAAAACTGTTGGATGTCTGTCATAATGTTTCCATCATGAACATAAAAACTGTTGGCTTGTCTGTCATAATGTTTCCATCATCAACATAAAAACTGTTGGCTGTCTGTCATATGTTTCCATCATGAACATAAAAACTGTTGGCTGTCTGTCATAATGTTTCCATCATCAACATAAAAACTGTTGGCTTGTCTGTCATATGTTTCCATCATGAACATAAAAACTGTTGGCTGTCTGTCATAATGTTTCCATCATGAACATAAAAACTGTTGGCTGTCTGTCATAATGTTTCCATCATGAACATAAAAACTGTTGGTGTCTGTCTATGTTTCCATCATGAACATAAAAACTGTTGGCTGTCTGTCATAATGTTTCCATCATCAACATAAAAACTGTTGGATGTCTGTCATAATGTTTCCATCGTGAACATAAAAACTGTTGGATGTCTGTCATAATGTTTCCATCATGAACATAAAAACTGTTGGATTCGTCATAATGTTTCCATCATGAACATAAAAACTGTTGGCTGTCTGTCATAATGTTTCCATCATCAACATAAAAACTGTTGGCTGTCTGTCATGTTTCCATCATGAACATAAAAACTGTTGGTGTCGTCATAATGTTTCCATCATGAACATAAAAACTGTTGGTGTCGTCATAATGTTTCCATCATGAACATAAAAAACTGTTGGCTGTCTGTCATAATGTTTCCATCATGAACATAAAAACTGTTGGCTGTCTGTCATGTTTCCATCATCAACATAAAAACTGTTGGTTGTCTGTCATGTTTCCATCATGAACATAAAAAACTGTTGGTTGTCTGTCATAATGTTTCCATCATCAACATAAAAACTGTTGGCTGTCTTCAAAGTTTCATCATCACATAAAACTGTTGCTGTCTGCATAATTCCATCATAACATAAAACTGTGGCTGTCTGTCTATGTTTCCATCATAACATAAAAACTGTTGGGTCTGTCATAATTTTCCTCATAACATAAAATGTTGGTGTCGTCTATGTTTCCATCAGACATAAAACTGTTGTGTCGTCATAAGTTCATCATCAACATAAAACGTGTTCTGTCATAATGTTTCCATCTACATAAAACTGTTGGTGTCTTCTAATGTTCCATCAAACATAAAAACTGTTGCTGTCGTCATATGTTTCCATCACATAAAAACGTTGGCTGTCGTCAATGTTTCCATCATAACATAAAACTGTTGGCTGTCTGTTGTTTCCATCTAACAAAACGTTGGCTGTCTGTATATGTTTCCATCACAACATAAACTGTTGGTTCGTCATAATGTTCATATCAACATAAAACTGTTGGTGTCTGTCTAATTCCTCATAACATAAAACTGTGGCTCTGTCTATTTCCTCATGACAAAAATTGTCTGCATTTCCACCAACAAAAACTGTGGTGCGCTAGTTCCATCACACAAAATTGCGCGCATGTTCCACAAACAAAACTGTGGTGTCGCGTTCCATCTCAACAAAATGTGTCGATTTCATCATACTAAATGTGTGTCTGAAATTCATCATCACAAAAGTTGTGCTTCATAGTTCACATCAATAAATTGCTGTCATTTCATCTCATAAAATGTGGCTGTCTGTTATCAACATAAAAACTGTTGTGCTGTCATTTTCATATAACATAAACGTGCTGTTCATTCCAACAAAAATGTTGGCTGTTGTATTTCCATCATACAAATGTGTGTCTGTATATGTCATCATACAAAAATGTGTTGTATTTCAATATAAAAGTGGCTGTCTGTATTTACAAACATAAATTGCTGTCTTATGTTCATCATAACTAAAACTGTGTGTCGTATAATGTTCATCATAAAAAACGTTGTGTCGTCTATTCCATCCAAAAATGTGGTGTCTTCATGTTCATCATCACATAAAGTTGGTGTCTTCAAGTTTCCATCATCAACATAAAACTGTTGGCGCTGTCATATGTTCATCAACATAAACTGTGTGTCGTCTATTTTCATATCAACATAAACGTTGGTGTCTGTCATATGTTCATCTACAACTGTGTGTTCTAAGTTCATCAAAAATGCTTCGCATTTCTCAATAGTTGTGCGTCATGTTCATACATAAAATGTTGTGTGCATGTTCCTCATAAATAAATGTGTGTCTGTCATGTTCACACACTAAATGTGGTCGTATGTTACTACATAAATGTGCTGTTGTCATGTTCATCAAATAAATGTGGTGTCTCATGTTCATTCATAAATGTGCTGTTCATGTTCTCATCATAAAGTTGGTGCGAATGTTCATAACATAAACTGTGTTTCAATTTCATAAAAAACTGTGCTTGTATTCATTAAAACTTGTTCGTCATGTTCCTCATACAAAAACTGTGGCGCGATAAGTCCATAATAAAGTGGTGCGTCTGTCCATACTCTATGTTTCCATCATAACATAAAAACTGTTGGCTGTCTGTCATAATGTTTCTCATCAACATAAAAACTGTTGGCTGTCTGTCATAATGTTTCCATCATCAACATAAAAACTGTTGGCTGTCTGTCATTAATGTTTCCATCATCAACATAAAAACTGTTGGTGTCTGTCATAATGTTTCCATCATCAACATAAAAACTGTTGGCTGTCCTGTCATAATGTTTCCATCATAACATAAAAACTGTTGGTGTCTGTCATAATGTTTCCATCATCAACATAAAAACTGTTGGCTGTCCGTCATAATGTTTCCATCTAACATAAAAACTGTTGGCTGTCTGTCATAATGTTTCCATCATGAACATAAAAACTGTTGGCTGTCCGTCATAATGTTTCCATCATGAACATAAAAACTGTTGGCTGTCTGTCATCATGTTTCCATCATAACATAAAAACTGTTGGCTGTCTGTCATAATGTTTCCATCATCAACATAAAAACTGTTGGCTGTCTGTCATAATGTTTCCATCATGAACATAAAAACTGTTGGCTGTCGTCATAATGTTTCCATCATCAACATAAAAACTGTTGCTGTCTGTCATAATGTTTCCATCATGAACATAAAAACTGTTGGCTGTCTGTCATCAATGTTTCCATCATACATAAAAACTGTTGGCTGTCTGTCATAATGTTTCCATCATCAACATAAAACTGTTGGCTGTCTGTCATAATGTTTCCATCATCAACATAAAAACTGTTGGCTGTCTGTCATAATGTTTCCATCATCAACATAAATACTGTTGGCTGTCTGTCATAATGTTTCCATCATCAACATAAAAACTGTTGGCTGTCTGTCATAATGTTTCCATCATCAACATAAATACTGGTTGTTGGCTGTCCGTCATAATGTTTCCATCATCAACATAAATACTGTTGGCTGTCTGTCATAATGTTTCCATCATAACATAAAAACTGTTGGCTGTCTGTCATAATGTTTCCATCATAACATAAAAACTGTTGGCATGTCTGTCATAATGTTTCCATCATAACATAAAAACTGTTGGCTGTCTGTCATAATGTTTCCATCATAACATAAAAACTGTTGGTGTCTGTCATAATGTTTCCATCATCAACATAAATACTGTTGGCTGTCTGTCATAATGTTTCCATCATTGGGGTCAAATTAAAAACTGTTCTGTCTCACTTATGTTTCATATAACTTTACAACACTGTGGTGTTGTGCAGCTCAGTGTCAGTATAATTAACAGGTAATTTTCCTGTTTCAAATTACCACCTCAGTGTGACAGGTCAAAACAGTGCGATTTACAGTAATTTTCCTATTCAAACTACACATACTGGTTGTGAGGCTCGAGCGTCATATTGGTTTCCTATCAACTTGAGCTAGGTTGGTCATGTCAGTAATTTACAGAATTTCCTATTTCAAAACTTACCAGCCTAGCAGGTGTTGTGCAGGCTCAGTGTCAGATAATTACAGGTAATTTTCCTGTTTCAAAACCTTACCAGCCTTAGGGTGTGTGCAGGCTCAAACAGTGTCAGATAATTACAGGTAATTTTCCTATTTCAAAACCTTACCAGCCTGTAGGGTGTTGTGCAGGCTCAAGTTGTCAGATAATTACAGGTAATTTTCCTATTTCAAAACCTTACCCGCCTTAGGTGTTGTGCAGGCTCAAACAGTGACAGATAATTACAGGTAATTTTCCTATTTCAAAACCTTACCAGCCTGTAGGGTGTTGTGCAGGCTCAAACAGTGACAGATAATTACAGGTAATTTTCCTATTTCAAAACCTTACCAGCCTGTAGGGTGTTGTGCAGGCTCAGTGTCAGATAATTACAGGTAATTTTCCTATTTCAAAACCTTACCAGCCTGTAGGGTGTTGTGCAGGCTCAAACAGTGACAGATAATTACAGGTAATTTTCCTATTTCAAAACCTTACCAGCCTGTAGGGTGTTGTGCAGGCTCAAACAGTGACAGATAATTACAGGTAATTTTCCTATTTCAAAACCTTACCAGCCTGTAGGGTGTTGTGCAGGCTCAGTGTCAGATAATTACAGGTAATTTTCCTATTTCAAAACCTTACCAGCCTGTAGGGTGTTGTGCAGGCTCAGTGTCAGATAATTACAGGTAATTTTCCTATTTCAAAACCTTACCAGCCTGTAGGGTGTTGTGCAGGCTCAAACAGTGACAGATAATTACAGGTAATTTTCCTATTTCAAAACCTTACCAGCCTGTAGGGTGTTGTGCAGGCTCAAACAGTGACAGATAATTACAGGTAATTTTCCTATTTCAAAACCTTACCAGCCTGTAGGGTGTTGTGCAGGCTCAACAGTGACAGATAATTACAGGTAATTTTCCTATTTCAAAACCTTACCAGCCTGTAGGGTGTTGTGCAGGCTCAAACAGTGACAGATAATTACAGGTAATTTTCCTATTTCAAAACCTTACCAGCCTGTAGGGTGTTGTGCAGGCTCAAACAGTGACAGATAATTACAGGTAATTTTCCTATTTCAAAACCTTACCAGCCTGTAGGGTGTTGTGCAGGCTCAAACAGTGACAGATAATTACAGGTAATTTTCCTATTTCAAAACCTTACCAGCCTGTAGGGTGTTGTGCAGGCTCAAACAGTGACAGATAATTACAGGTAATTTTCCTATTTCAAAACCTTACCAGCCTGTAGGGTTTGTGCAGGCTCAAACAGTGTCATAATTACAGGTAAATTTCCTATTTCAAAACCTTACCAGCCTGTAGGGTGTTGTGCAGGCTCAAACAGTGTCATAATTACAGGTAATTTTCCTATTTCAAAACCTTACCAGCCTGTAGGGTGTTGTGCAGGCTCAAACAGTGTCATAATTACAGGTAATTTTCCTATTTCAAAACCTTACCAGCCTGTAGGGTGTTGTGCAGGCTCAAACAGTGACAGATAATTACAGGTAATTTTCCTATTTCAAAACCTTACCAGCCTGTAGGGTGTTGTGCAGGCTCAAACAGTGACAGATAATTACAGGTAATTTTCCTATTTCAAAACCTTACCAGCCTGTAGGGTGTTGTGCAGGCTCAAACAGTGACAGATAATTACAGGTAATTTTCCTATTTCAAAACCTTACCAGCCTGTAGGGTGTTGTGCAGGCTCAAACAGTGACAGATAATTACAGGTAATTTTCCTATTTCAAAACCTTACCAGCCTGTAGGGTGTTGTGCAGGCTCAAACAGTGACAGATAATTACAGGTAATTTTCCTATTTCAAAACCTTACCAGCCTGTAGGGTGTTGTGCAGGCTCAAACAGTGACAGATAATTACAGGTAATTTTCCTATTTCAAAACCTTACCAGCCTGTAGGGTGTTGTGCAGGCTCAGTGTCAGATAATTACAGGTAATTTTCCTATTTCAAAACCTTACCAGCCTGTAGGGTGTTGTGCAGGCTCAGTGTCAGATAATTACAGGTAATTTTCCTATTTCAAAACCTTACCAGCCTGTAGGGTGTTGTGCAGGCTCAAACAGTGACAGATAATTACAGGTAATTTTCCTATTTCAAAACCTTACCAGCCTGTAGGGTGTTGTGCAGGCTCAAACAGTGTCATAATTACAGGTAAGTTTTGGGTGGAGCATGTATGGAACTGACTGAGTGTTATGGATACCTCTTGTACAACATGAATTCTGTAGACTTTGTTCGCTCTTCACCTGTTGTGACGTCAGTCTTCACCAGTCTGTTGTGACGTCACTTTTCATGTCTGTTGTGACGTCACTTTTCATTCGTCTGTTGTGATGTCACTTTTCACTTGTCTGTTGTGACGTCACTTTTCACTCGTCTGTTGTGATGTCACTTTTCACTCGTCTGTTGTGATGTCACTTTTCACTCGTCTGTTGTGACGTGACTTTTCACTCGTCTGTTGTGACGTCACTTTTCACTTGTCTGTTGTGATGTCACTTTTCACTCGTCTGTTGTGACGTCACTTTTCACTCGTCTGTTGTGACGTCACTTTTCACTCGTCTGTTGTGATGTCACTTTTCACTCGTCTGTTGTGACGTCACTTTTCACTTGTCTGTTGTGACGTCACTTTTCACTCGTCTGTTGTGATGTCACTTTTCACTCGTCTGTTGTGACGTCACTTTTCACTCGTCTGTTGTGATGTCACTTTTCACTTGTCTGTTGTGACGTCACTTTTCACTCGTCTGTTGTGATGTCACTTTTCACTCGTCTGTTGTGACGTCACTTTTCACTCGTCTGTTGTGATGTCACTTTTCACTTGTCTGTTGTGACGTCACTTTTCACTCGTCTGTTGTGATGTCACTTTTCACTCGTCTGTTGTGACGTCACTTTTCACTCGTCTGTTGTGACGTCACTTTTAATAATAATAATAATTACAATATTTATATAGCGCAAAATCTTGATAAAATCTAATCTAAGCTCTGAACAGACACGCACGCACGCACGCACGCACGCACGCACATACACACACACACACACATACGCATGCTATAAATGGGGAGAATAAAAGCAATGGAAAATTATAGATAGCATATTACATGTATATACAATTATATATTACAATGTGATTCCCCTCCGAGTGGAGACAGGCTGCAGAGGGGGTTGAGTGAGGTCAGGATTTTATGCAGAGGAGAAAAGGTGAGTTTTGAGAGCGGACTTGAAGGAGACAAAAGTAGGTTGCTGACGGACTGAGAGAGGAAGTTTGTTCCAGGAAAGTGGAACTTGTCTGTTGTGACTTCGCAATTCACCCGTCTGTTGTGATGTCAAATGTTGCATTTTGCAAACATACAAACCGATAATAACAACTGCAACAAGTTCCTCTCATAACTGACATAAATTTTATTTTGCCATTTCTAATCATCTAACACATAAATATACATTTCGATTCAGAAGTTGTCCACATGAAAAAAACAGAAAGAAATACAGGTACAAAATTACGGACATGTTTACTACACCTACTGTTCTCAAATGATACATTTACAAGATGCAAAAGTCACAATGTATGGAAATGACTGTAGTAGAAATGTAATACAAGTCTAATACAAGTCTAATACAGGTTTATACTGTAAGGAACACTACACATGTAGAAATATTAACACAGACTTGTATACACACCTATCACCAGCACGACTGACCGTGTCGTACGACATCCAATGTACTTTTGCTGTCAAAGAGACAAACCCGAAGAAGACAACAAAACATATTGTACTTATGTTTTATACAACCACGGCAGTTTGACAGTATCCCAGTAAACTGTTTGACAGTATCCCAGTAAACTGTTTGACAGTATCCCAGTAAACAGTTTGACAGTATCCCAGTAAACTGTTTGACAGTATCCCAGTAAACAGTTTGACAGTATCCCAATAAACAGTTTGACAGTATCCCAGTAAACTGACAGTATCCCAGTAAACTGACAGTATCCCAGTAAACAGTTTGACAGTATCCCAGTAAACTGACAGTATCCCAGTAAACTGTTTGACAGTATCCCAGTAAACTGACAGTATCCCAGTAAACTGTTTGACAGTATCCCAGTAAACTGACAGTATCCCAGTAAACTGTTTGACAGTATCCCAGTAAACTGTTTGACAGTATCCCAGTAAACTGTTTGACAGTATCCCAGTAAACTGTTTGACAGTATCCCAGTAAACTGTTTGACAGTATCCCAGTAAACAGTTTGACAGTATCCCAGTAAACTGTTTGACAGTATCCCAGTAAACTGTTTGACAGTATCCCAGTAAACAGTTTGACAGTATCCCAGTAAACAGTTTGACAGTATCCCAGTAAACTGTTTGACAGTATCCCAGTAAACAGTTTGACAGTATCCCAATAAACAGTTTGACAGTATCCCAGTAAACTGACAGTATCCCAGTAAACAGTTTG
Source organism: Monoplex corrugatus (assembly GCA_030674185.1). Lineage (NCBI taxonomy): Eukaryota > Metazoa > Mollusca > Gastropoda > Littorinimorpha > Ranellidae > Monoplex > Monoplex corrugatus. The sequence continues at coordinate 1,828,182 of JAPXFY010000022.1, read as the reverse complement.
ACAGTATCCCAGTAAACTGTTTGACAGTATCCCAGTAAACTGTTCGACAGTATCCCAGTAAACAGTTTGACAGTATCCCAATAAACAGTTTGACAGTATCCCAGTAAACTGACAGTATCCCAGTAAACAGTTTGACAGTATCCCAGTAAACTGACAGTATCCCAGTAAACTGTTTGACAGTATCCCAGTAAACTGACAGTATCCCAGTAAACTGACAGTATCCCAGTAAACTGTTTGACAGTATCCCAGTAAACTGACAGTATCCCAGTAAACTGTTTGACAGTATCCCAGTAAACTGACAGTATCCCAGTAAACTGTTTGACAGTATCCCAGTAAACTGACAGTATCCCAGTAAAATGTTTGACAGTATCCCAGTAAACTGACAGTATCCCAGTAAACTGTTTGACAGTATCCCAGTAAACAGTTTGACAGTATCCCAGTAAACTGTTTGACAGTATCCCAGTAAACTGACAGTATCCCAGTAAACTGTTTGACAGTATCCCAGTAAACTGTTTGACAGTATCCCAGTAAACTGTTTGACAGTATCCCAGTAAACTGTTTGACAGTATCCCAGTAAACAGTTTGACAGTATCCCAGTAAACTGACAGTATCCCAGTAAACTGACAGTATCCCAGTAAACTGACAGTATCCCAGTAAACTGTTTGACAGTATCCCAGTAAACTGACAGTATCCCAGTAAACTGACAGTATCCCAGTAAACTGTTTGACAGTATCCCAGTAAACTGTTTGACAGTATCCCAGTAAACAGTTTGACAGTATCCCAGTAAACTGACAGTATCCCAGTAAACTGTTTGACAGTATCCCAGTAAACTGTTTGACAGTATCCCAGTAAACAGTTTGACAGTATCCCAGTAAACTGTTTGACAGTATCCCAGTAAACTGACAGTATCCCAGTAAACTGTTTGACAGTATCCCAGTAAACAGTTTGACAGTATCCCAATAAACAGTTTGACAGTATCCCAGTAAACTGACAGTATCCCAGTAAACTGACAGTATCCCAGTAAACAGTTTGACAGTATCCCAATAAACTGACAGTATCCCAGTAAACTGTTTGACAGTATCCCAGTAAACTGACAGTATCCCAGTAAACTGACAGTATCCCAGTAAACTGTTTGACAGTATCCCAGTAAACTGACAGTATCCCAGTAAACAGTTTGACAGTATCCCAATAAACTGACAGTATCCCAGTAAAATGTTTGACAGTATCCCAGTAAACAGTTTGACAGTATCCCAGTAAACTGACAGTATCCCAGTAAAATGTTTGACAGTATCCCAGTAAACAGTTTGACAGTATCCCAGTAAACTGACAGTATCCCAGTAAACTGTTTGACAGTATCCCAGTAAACTGACAGTATCCCAGTAAACTGACAGTATCCCAGTAAACAGTTTGACAGTATCCCAGTAAACTGACAGTATCCCAGTAAACTGACAGTATCCCAGTAAACTGACAGTATCCCAGTAAACTGTTTGACAGTATCCCAGTAAACTGACAGTATCCCAGTAAACAGTTTGACAGTATCCCAATAAACTGACAGTATCCCAGTAAACAGTTTGACAGTATCCCAATAAACTGACAGTATCCCAGTAAACAGTTTGACAGTATCCCAGTAAACTGTTTGACAGTTTGACAGTATCCCAGTAAACTGACAGTATCCCAGTAAACTGACAGTATCCCAGTAAACTGACAGTATCCCAGTAAACTGTTTGACAGTATCCCAATAAACTGACAGTATCCCAGTAAACTGACAGTATCCCAGTAAACTGACAGTATCCCAGTAAACAGTTTGACAGTATCCCAGTAAACTGACAGTATCCCAGTAAACAGTTTGACAGTATCCCAGTAAACTGACAGTATCCCAGTAAAATGTAATTGAAATAAAAAAACATTGTTGTATTTCTGTTTTATACAACCACGGCAGTTTGACAGTATCCCAGTAAACTGTATTTGAAATAACAAGCTCTCTGAGCATAATACGCCCCACATACACTGACAAAAAAGTCATATTTACTACTATATCCTCATCAGCACATAAAATGCTCTGCATAAAATGACCAAAAAGTCACGAGTTTACTACATCCTCATCAGCACATAACACACCTTATCAGAGCTGCCACGTACTACACTTTTGGGGTAGCGTCTTACAGTTTCATTGAAACAGCTACATGCTACACGTTGTGACGAAATGCTACACAGAAAAAAACAACAAACACTTCATGGACTGGTGGATCAAATAAAACTAAGCAGCGTAGATCTTTAGATGTCAACTTATGTCGTCAAGAAATGGCCAAGTTCAATAAAATATGAACAAAAAACAGAAGAAAAATCGTTTAAGACAATGACAATTTTGCTGCCCCATCAAGTGATTTTGTTGTCCACCAATGTGACCATCTGTAGTTGAAGTCAAAACCACGCAATAACCAGCACATAGACTTTCCTCTTCTTAGTCCGCCATCACAGAGGGTGCAAAGCAGTGACATCACATATGAGTGCTACACCTAAACGTGGAACGCTACACTTAAATGTCAAAATGCTACACTTACAATGTCACAATGCTACACTTACAATGTCACAATGCTACACTTACAATGTCACAATGCTACACTTACAATGTCACAATGCTACACTTACAATGTCACAATGCTGTACTTAAAACGTCAAAATGCTACACTTACAATGTCACAATGCTACACTTACAATGTCACAATGCTACATTTACAATGTCACAATGCTGTACTTAAAACGTCAAAATGCTACACTTAAAACGTCAAAATGCTATACTTAAAACATCAAAATGCTACACTTACAATGTCACAATGGTGTACTTAAAACGTCAAAATGCTACACTTAAAACGTCAAAATGCTACACTTAAAACGTCAAAATGCTACACTTACAATGTCACAATGTTGTACTTAGTCCTTCTTAGGCCCCACACAAGTTGACCAAAACATAACAGTTGACCAAAACATAACAGTTGACCAAAACATAACAGTTGACACCAGTTGACCAAAACATAACAGTTGACCAAAACATAACAGTTGACCAAAACATAACAGTTGACCAAAACATAACAGTTCACACCAGTTGACCAAAACATAACAGTTGACCAAAACATAACAGTTCACACCAGTTGACCAAAACATAACAGTTGACCAAAACATAACAGTTGACCAAAACATAGCTCACACCAGTTGACCAAAATATATCAGCTCACACCAGTTGACCAAAACATAACAGTTGACCAAAACATAACAGTTGACCAAAACATAACAGTTGACCAAATCATAACAGTCGACCAAAACAACAGCTCACACCAGTTGACCAAAACATAACAGCTCACACCAGTTGACCAAAACATAACAGCTCACACCAGTTGACCAAAACATAACAGTTGACCAAAACATACCAGTTGACCAAAACATAACAGATCACACCAGTTGACCAAAACATAACAGTTGACCAAAACATAACAGTTGACCAAAACATAACAGTTGACCAAAACATAACAGTTGACCAAAACATAACAGTTGACCAAAACAACAGTTGACCAAAACATAACAGCTCACACCAGTTGACCAAAACAACAGTTGACCAAAACATAACAGTTGACCAAAACATAACAGTTCACACCAGTTGACCAAAACATAACAGTTGACCAAAACATAACAGTTGACCAAAACATAACAGTTGACCAAAACATAACAGTTGACCAAAACATAACAGTTCACACAAGTTGACCAAAACATAACAGTTGACCAAAACATAACAGCTCACACCAGTTGACCAAAACATAACAGTTGACCAAAACATAACAGTTGACCAAAACATAACAGCTCACACCAGTTGACCAAAACATAACAGTTGACCAAAACATAACAGCTCACACCAGTTGACCAAAACATAACAGTTGACCAAAACATAACAGTTGACCAAAACATAAACACAGTTGACCAAAACATAACAGTTGACCAAAACATAACAGTTGACCAAAACATAACAGTTGACCAAAACATAACAGCTCACACCAGTTGACCAAAACATAACAGTTGACCAAAAACATAACAACTCACACCAGTTGACCAAAACATACAGTTGACCAAAACATAACAGCTCACACCAGTTGACCAAAAACATACAGTTGACCAAAACATAACAGTTGACAGCCCAAAACATAACAGTTGACCAAAAACACTAACAGTTGACCAAAACTAAACAGTCACACCAGTTGACCAAAACATAACAGTTCATACCAGTTGACCAAAACATAACAGCTCACACAGTTGACCAAAACATAACAGTTCATACCAGTTGACCAAAACATAACAGTTGACCAAAACATAACAGCTCACACAAGTTGACCAAAAACATAACAGTTCACAACCAGTTGACCAAAAACATAACAGTTCACACCAGTTGACCAAAACATAACAGTTCACACCAGTTGACCAAAACATAACAGTTCACACCAGTTGACCAAAACATAACAGTTCACACCAGTTGACCAAAACATAACAGTTCAAACCAGTTGACCAAAACATAACAGCTCACACAAGTTGACCAAAACATAACAGTTCACACCAGTTGACCAAAGCATAACAGCTCACACAAGTTGACCAAAACATAACAGTTCACACCAGTTGACCAAAGCATAACAGCTCACACCAGTTGACCAAAACATAACAGTTGACCAAAACATAACAGCTCACACAAGTTGACCAAAACATAACAGTTGACCAAAACATAACAGCTCACACAAGTTGACCAAAACATAACAGTTCACACCAGTTGACCAAAACATAACAGCTCACACAAGTTGACCAAAACATAACAGCTCACACAAGTTGACCAAAACATAACAGTTGACACCAGTTGACCAAAACATAACAGCTCACACCAGTTGACCAAAACATAACAGTTGACCAAAACATAACTTCACACCAGTTGACCAAAACATAACAGTTCACACCAGTTGACCAAAACATAACAGTTCACACCAGTTGACCAAAACATAACAGTTCACACCAGTTGACCAAAACATAACAGTTGACCAAAACATAAGTTGACCAAAACATAACAGTTGACACCAGTTGACCAAAACATAAACAGTTCACACCAGTTGACAGTTCATACACAGATACACAGATAATCTAGCACATAAACCCTACATAGATAATCTAGCACATAAACCCTACACAGATAATTTAACACATAAACCCTACACAGATAATTTAACACATAAACCCTACACAGATAATTTAACACATAAACCCTACATAGATAATTTAACACATAAACCCTACACAGATAATTTAACACATAAACCCTACACAGATAATTTAACACATAAACCCTACATAGATAATTTAACACATAAACCCTACACAGATAATTTAACACATAAACCCTACACAGATAATTTAACACATAAACCCTACACAGATAAATTAACACATAAACCCTACACAGATAATTTAACACATAAACCCTACACAGATAATTTAACACATAAACCCTACACAGATAATTTAACACATAAACCCTACATAGATAATTTAAACCTACAACATAAACCCTACACAGTATTAAACATAAACTACCATACACAATAATAATTTAAACACAATAATAAAACCCTACACAGATAATTTAACACATAAACCCTACATAGATAATTTAACACATAAACCCTACACAGATAACATAAACCCATAAAAACACAGATAATTTAACACATAAACCCTACATAGATAATTTAACACATAAACCCTACAATGATAATTTAACACATTAAACCCTACACAGATAATTTAACACATAAACCCCTACAACAGATAACATAAACCCTACACAGATAATTTAACACATAAACCCTACACAGATAATTTAACACATAAACCCTACACAGATAACATAAACCCTACATAGATAATTTAACACATAAACCCTACACAGATAATTTAACACATAAACCCTACATAGATTAAACATAACACCCTACACAGATAATTTAACACATAAACCCTACACAGATAATTTAACACATAAACCCTACATAGTTAAACATAAACCCTACACAGATAACATAAACCCTACACAGATAATTTAACACATAAACCACTACTAATAATGATAACATAAACCCTACACAGATAATTTAAACACATAAACCCTACATAGATAACATAAACCCTACACAGATAATTTATACACATAAACCCTACACAGATATAACATAAACCCTACACAGATAACTAACACATAAACCTACACAGATAATTTAACACATAACCCTACACAGATAATTTAACACATAAACCCTACACAGATAACATAAACCCTACACAGATAACATAAACCCTACACAGATAATTTAACACATAAACCCTACACAGATAATTTAACACATAAACCCTACATAGATAATTTAACACATAAACCCTACATAGATAATTTAACACATAAACCCTACATAGATAAACATAAACCCTACATAGATAATTTAACACATAAACCCTACATAGATAACATAAACCCTACATAGATAATTTAACACATAAACCCTACATAGATAATTTAACACATAAACCCTACACAGATAATTTAACACATAAACCCTACACAGATAATTTAACACATAAACCCTACATAGATAATTTAACACATAAACCCTACACAGATAATTTAACACATAAACCCTACATAGATATACATAAACCCTACAAGATAATTTAACACATAAACCCTACACAGATAATTTAACACATAAACCCTACACAGATAACATTAAACCTACAACATATATTTAACACATAAACCCTACACAGATAATTTAACCACATGAACCCTACACAGATAATTTAACACATTAAACCTACACATGATATTTAACCATATACCCTACAGATAATTTACACATAATCCTACACAGATAATTTAACACATAAACCTACATAGATAATTTAAACCAATAAACCTACACAGATATTTAACACATAAACCTAACAGATAATAAACCTACACAGATAATTAACACATAAACCATACAGATAATTTACACATAAACCCACACAGAAATTTAACACAAAACCCTACACAGATAATTTAACACATAAACCCTACATAGATAATCTAACACATAAACCCTACACAGATAATCTAACACATAAACCCTACACAGATAATTCAACACATAAACTCTATATGTTGCTAAGATCCTAACCCTTTGACTCCTGCAAAAACTTAACCCTTTGATTCCCTCACTCTATCCACCAGCTTGTGTTTTGCCTTGCCGGCATGGTTGACAATGTAGGATGCTGGTGGACAGGTGTAGGAGTCAAAGGGTTAAGGTTTCAAACCAAGAGAAAATAGCTGACTATGTTATCACTGCCGTCAAAGCACAAACGAACATGAAAAGACAGATAAGCCATGGTGAAATGTGATCATTCAGAAACATAATCATTCACACACAAAAAATGTCTGGCTACTCACAATAAAGGAAATACATACACTTTCAACACATCTGTAAAAAATGAACGTTAAAACATATGAGGAGAGGAGGACTAAGCGTTAACCTGACCCCATTTTGATTTACAAACAAACAAAAACCAACTGAACATGTGAAAGACTTGTTTGAAGTAGCGTCTGATGCAGCCTTGACATATTTAACCCCTCACTGCCTCAGTCACTCATCCAATCCACCCGGCAAAAGGTTAAAACTTGTTTTCTCCTCAGGTATGGCACACCCTTCACATGTCTTGTATTTCTTTGTAAAGGGAACAAAACTTATAAATTCAAAAACCAACATTTTCCTACATCATACTTTGCTTTGGATTGGATTGGATTGGATTGGATTGGATTGGTTGGTTTGGTTTAGTTATGTTATATTATGTTATGTTATGTTAGGTTAGGTTATGTTATGTTATGTTATGTTATGTTATGTTATGTTAGGTTAGGTTAGGTTAGGTTAGGTTAGGTTAGGTTAGGTTAGGTTAGGTTAGGTTAGGTTAGGCTAGGTACGGTACTGTTTAAACTTGTTTTCAAAATGTTCCCGAACAATACTCTACAGTTTTCCAAGTTCTGTCTCTTATTTCTTCGTAAAGGGAACAAAACTTACAAAGTCAAAACCAACATTTTCCCATGTCATACTTTGGTTTGGATTGGTTTGGTTTGGATTGGTTTGGTTTGGTTGTTGGTCTGTTTGCTTTGCTTTGCTTTGCTTTGCTTTGCTTTGCTTTGTTTGGTTTGCTTTGGTTTGGTTTGCTTTTGGATTGGTTTGGTTTGGATTGGTTTGGTTTGGTTTGGATTGTTTGGTTTGGTTTGCTTTGCTTTGCTTTACTTTGCTTAGTTACTGTTTAAACATGTTTTCAAAATGTTCCTGAACAACACTCTGCAGTTTCCCAAGTTCTCATTATAATGTCTCCACACTCAGAATAAATTCCATAAGCACTGACACCCCTGATGCCACGCGATGGAGAAGACCCACAATGGTATAACATGAGCCGTAAGCCTGTGCATAAGCCACAGTGTTGGCAAGGTCTTCAGCCTAGCACAAATGTCTATTATTAGTTTTTCGACATTTCATGTGCTCTTAAAAAATCAACTTTTTTACGTTTTGTGTGCTCTTAACAATCACATCACAGAAATTTAGTTAGTTGTTAAAGTGACTTTAACCTTTTCACTCCTGCACCCTATCCATCAGCTGCAAAATCTTAAAAACTTAACCCTTTCACCCCCTCACTCTATCCACCAGCTTCCTGCAAAGCGAGGGATTGAAAGGGTTAAGTTTTTGCTTAGCTGTCACGGGTGACAATGCAGGATGCTAGCTGACAGGGTGAGGGAGTCAAAGGGTTAAAGTACACATATTGACTGAACAGCAGGAGGACAGTATTACAACAATAAACTAGTCACTGTGAAAACTGCATCACGTAATATTGCAGACTTATAAAAAAAATCACAAATCCATTTCAAGTGACACATTTCACAGCGACCATGTTCACCACAACATGACCATCAGATCAACAGAACATAATCATCATTATTATCATCATTGTTGTTTAAAGCCAAGCCAACTGCATAGAACCATGTCAGGGCAATTACCATCTTAAACAAAACATACAAAAATCTAACGACATCCACAATGCTGCAAGAAATGAAACCTGGAAAAGGAAATTAAGTACACATACCACTGCATTCAGCAAATGTCTAAGGATATGCTTCGCCCCTGACATCAGCCATTCTGCCCAATTTTTCGCTGGACAGGAATTGAAAAGAACAAAAAACAAACACAGACAAACACAAATATATACACACATGCTGTATTCTGATCAACAGAAGGTGATTAACCTTTTGACTCCCACAAACTATCCACTAACTGCAAAAAAAATTAACCCTTTGGTTCCCTCACCCCATCTATCAGCATGGATAGTATGAGGGAGTCAAACGGTCAAGATTTTGCTTTGCTAGCATGGTTGACAATGCAGGATGCTGGTGAACAGGGTGTGTGTGGGGGGGGGGGGGGGTCAAAGAGTTAATTAGGCTGGCACCAGAAAACCACAGAATCAAAATGTAAGGTATTTAACAGAACTACAGGATTAATCACATCAACAAAACTACAGAAGATAATGATTAAACCCTGATGGTAAAGCCACACTAGTTATCTACCTGATCTCTATTTTCCATAACACCTTTTGCACCCTGACAAATATCCCATGGCTATTTCAGCCTACAGTTTTTCCCCCCTACAAACCAAACATTATCCCATGGCTATTTCAGCCTACAGTTTGTTACCCCTACAAACCAAACATTATCCCATGGCTATTTCAGCCTACAGTTTTTTACCCCTACAAACCAAACATTATCCCATGGCTATTTCAGCCTACAGTTTTTTACCACTACAAACCAACATTATCCCATGGCTATTTCAGCCTACAGTTTCCCTCCTACAAACCAAACATTATCCCATGGCTATTTTTTACCCTACAAACCAACATTATCCCATGGCTGTTTCAGCCTACAGTTTCCCTCCTACAAACCAAACATTATCCCATGGCTGTTTCAGCCTACAGTTTCCCTCCTACAAACCAAACATTATCCCATGGCTATTTCAGCCTACAGTTTTTTACCTCTACAAACCAACATTATCCATGGCTATTTCAGCCTACAGTTTTTTACCTCTACAAACCAACATTATCCCATGGCTGTTTCAGCCTACAGTTTCCCTCCTACAAACCAAACATTATCCCATGGCTATTTCAGCCTACAGTTTCCCTCCTACAAACCAAACATTATCCCATGGCTATTTCAGCCTACAGTTTCCCTCCTACAAACCAAACATTATCCCATGGCTATTTCAGCCTACAGTTTCCCTCCTACAAACCAAACATTATCCCATGGCTATTTCAGCCTACAGTTTCCCTCCTACAAACCAAACATTATCCCATAGCTATTTCAGCCTACAGTTTCCCTCCTACAAACCAAACATTATCCCATGGCTATTTCAGCCTACAGTTTCCCCCCTACAAACCAAACATTATCCCATGGCTATTTCAGCCTACAGTTTGTTACTCCTACAAACCAAACATTATCCCATGGCTATTTCAGCCTACAGTTTTTTACCCCTACAAACAAACATTATCCCATGGCTGTTTCAGCCTACAGTTTCCCTCCTACAAACCAAACATTATCCCATAGCTATTTCAGCCTACAGTTTCCCTCCTACAAACCAAACATTATCCCATAGCTATTTCAGCCTACAGTTTTTTACCACTACAAACCAAACATTATCCCATGGCTGTTTCAGCCTACAGTTTCCCTCCTACAAACCAAACATTATCCCATGGCTGTTTCAGCCTACAGTTTCCCTCCTACAAACCAAACATTATCCCATAGCTATTTCAGCCTACAGTTTTTTACCACTACAAACCAAACATTATCCCATGGCTGTTTCAGCCTACAGTTTCCCTCCTACAAACCAAACATTATCCCATGGCTATTTCAGCCTACAGTTTGTTACCCCTACAAACCAAACATTATCCCATGGCTATTTCAGCCTACAGTTTTTTACCACTACAAACCAACATTATCCCATGGCTGTTTCAGCCTACAGTTTCCCTCCTACAAACCAAACATTATCCCATGGCTATTTCAGCCTACAGTTTTTTACCACTACAAACCAAACATTATCCCATGGCTGTTTCAGCCTACAGTTTGTTACCCCTACAAACCAACATTATCCCATGGCTGTTTCAGCCTACAGTTTCCCTCCTACAAACCAAACATTATCCCATAGCTATTTCAGCCTACAGTTTGTTACCCCTACAAACCAACATTATCCCATGGCTGTTTCAGCCTACAGTTTCCCTCCTACAAACCAAACATTATCCCATGGCTATTTCAGCCTACAGTTTCCCCCCTACAAACCAAACATGTCCATATTGCTTACCAATCTGATGTGTTAAAACAAGTCTGAAATGTGAAGACAAGGTTGAAACTGTTGCACTGTATTACTATTAGATTTTGACAAGAGTGACCTAACGTCCAATCCATTTTGTGAAAAGTTCTTACAATGCATTAACCATAGGAAGGGATGCAGTGAGGTACTGAGCAGTTTGAATCAACATGCACATGCACGCATGCACACACACACGCACAACACATGCACATACACACACACACACACACAACACATACGCACATATACACACATGCACACACACACACACACACGCACACACACACAACACATACGCATATGTACACACATACACACACACACATGCACACACACACACACACACGCACACACACAACACATACGCACATATACACACAAGCATGCACACACACACATGCATACACACACACACATAACAAAAGACAAAGTAAAGGACACCAGTAAAGAAACAAAGTCCATCACCAGACAAAAACTTCTACACTCTCCCTAAAACTCTACATGCAGATAAAACCCTGTCACCAGAGAACACTTTAAAAGCATATGTAAACAAAACACTACCACCACGGAACAACAGATTGTCACACATATTTCACAACAAACAACTGCTATCAGTTTTTATGTTAACTCAGATCATAACGAAACATAACTCAGAATGCATCTTTAAAACATTATCAGAATGTGTATTTAAAATATGATCAGAATGCATCTTTAAAACATTATCAGAATGTTTATTCAAAATATGATCAGAATTCATCTTTAAAACATTATCAGAATGTGTATTTAAAATATGATCACAATGCATCTTTAAAACATAACCAGAATATATACATAAACGTAATCAGAATGCATATTCAAAACATAATCAGAATGCATATTTGAAACATAATCAGAACATATATGCAAAACATGATCATAATGCATACTTGGTAGAAAATCCTATAAAGAAAAACGTATGTGATATTTAAAATACCATCCCTAATATTATCAATGCCCTATGTTCCATGTAAACACATCATATCTTTCAAATGTTGACAACGAAACAAATGCTAGGACACACAAGTCTGAGGACAAACACGGGTATGTAGTTCACACCTTAAAATGTTCGCATCTAAAACCTGTTGACAAACTAATACAGTGACACATAAGTTAGGGGAAAACAAGAACACAGCATATTGTGTACATGTTTACATCTAAACCCTGTTGACAAACTAATACGGTGACACATAAGTTAGGGGAAAAACAAGAACACAGCATATTGTGTATGTGTTTACATCTAAACCCTGTTGACAAACTAATACGGTGACACATAAGTTAGGGGAAAAACAAGAACACAGCATATTGTGTATGTGTTCACATCTAAACCCTGTTGACAAACTAATACGGTGACACATAAGTTAGGGGAAAAACAAGAACACAGCATACTGTGTATGTTCACATCTAAACAATGTTCACAAAGTACTAATGTTCGGACAGAAATGTATGAAGAAAACCACAGATATACCATTTACATATTAAAAAAGTTCACATCTCAAAGATGCATCAATAAAACTAATGCTAGAACAAATACGAACCAAAACCACAAAAATCGCAGCAGACCATGTACTTAATATAACAAGACGAGACATCGAGACATGCAAATTTTCTGCCATCTGGTCTTCGTCAAGCGTAAGCACATCTGCCAATTTCTCCTGCTGCCAGCCATGTTTGGGATGTTGTCTACTGTCTTTGTACTTCGTGGCATGCACTGATTCTGTGTTGTCTTTGTATATATGCTTGACAAAGGTTTGTTTAAGTGTTGTGCATTTGTCCTTTGTTGTCTTTGTTATAAGTTTGACAAAGGCCAGTTGGCTGAAAATGTGCACCTGTCTTGTCATGTTAGCTACGTGTTCTATTTTTGTGTTTTCTGCTTCGTATTTGCCTGAACGCTGGCAGTCCCTTTGATCCAGATTTCAATAGTGCTACAACAGACAGTTTGAAGAAAACCACAAACATATCGTTTACATGTTAACATGTTTCACATTTAAAAAAATGTTGACAAAATAACTATATTCTACAACAGACAGTGAAGAAAAAAAAGCCATAAAAGCCATGGACATATTTGTAAGTATCAAAGTTAAAAGCTGCCTCAAAGTAAACACAAGAACATTGCAAGATTCCAGACATCATTCATGTCCACAAAATCCTGACTTTATTTTTCAACGTAAAATGTTGTCAGTGACATGGTGACACATTCTTGGTGACGCAATGTTTCTTATAATCACATCTGTATAGTTTTTGCAACTTATCTTCAGCAGATTAAGCAATGAACAAAGACACGGGATATAACATTCCCTCACTGGCTGTGAACAAAGACAATGGATAAGACATTCCCTCTCTGGCTGTGAACAAAGACACGGGATAACACATTCCCTCTCTGGCTGTGAACAAAGACACGGGATAACACATTCCCTCTGTAGCTGTGATCAAAGCTTCCATACTAGTCATCTGGCCCTTCCACACACCACCCAGCTTCCATACTAGTCATCTGGCCCTTCCACACACCACCCAGCTTCCAAACTAGTCATCTGGCCCTTCCACACACCACCCAGCTTCCACACTAGTCATCTGGCCCTTCCACACACCACCCAGCTTCCACACCAGTTATCTGGCCCTTCCACACACCACCCAGCTTCCACACTAGTTATCTGGCCCTTCCACACACCACCCAGCTTCCACACTAGTCATCTGGCCCTTCCACACACCACCCAGCTTCCACACTAGTTATCTGGCCCTTCCACACACCACCCAGCTTCCACACTAGTTATCTGGCCCTTCCACACACCTCGCAAAGTTCCAAACTGGATGTCACCGTGACTACAGGGCCGGATGTTATGATACTTTGCGTGAAATGGAACAACAGTGATAATTCCATGTTGCTCTGTTGTGGAATAACACTGTGTGACAGGGCTGTAGCCAGTGCTTCATTTCCCATCATATCCTGTCATCATACAGGCCTGAGAGACACAAACACCTGCAGTACGCTACCACTAGACATATTTGCACTATTGCACTAAGAGTAACATATGGATACTTGTACTAAGGGAAAGAAATGCATGCTCGCACACATATGGGGGCAACAAAACCATATTTGTCAATTTTCCAATGAATTCTTTTTTCCCTAATTGTGTCACATTCTTTTTTTCTTTTTCTTCAATTTCTGTAGATTTTTGATGGCTGTAGAATAATTCAAGAGGACTGAAGCAGTCGGCACCTCCAACACTTACAAAACAAGACACAAAAAACATGAACCACAATACACAAGCCAAAAGGAATATGCGTAGCATCTACTGAACGTTAAACCCACAATATCAGTATTTTCATCACAATGTCAAAACCTACACATTCCTTCTAGTGTTTTGCTGTTGAAAGTACAAGCCAAACACTGACACACCAGACCAAACCCATCCCCTGAGGTATGCACATAGCATGTCCACAGAGCTATGACCACCAGTCTGTGAATATTGCTGAATTCATGGCTGATTGTTTATCTGTGTCAATCATCATTGTGAACCGCAGATGTGGACGAAGGTATGACGATGTATATACAAATATATATTTATAGATAGATAGATAGTAAGATAGGTAGATAGGTAGATATAGATATATCAAAACATAACACATCTATATGTTTCATTTCAATAAAAAAAAAGGACAACTGTCATTTATTGATTTATACATGATTTGTTGTGTGTTACGGTGTGTGTGTATGAGTGTGTGTGGTGTGTGTGTGTGTGTGTGTTGTGTGTGTGTGTGTGTGTGTGTGTGTGTGTGTGTGTGTGCGCGTGTGTGTGTGTGCGTGTGCGTGTGTGTGTGTGCATGT
Organism: Monoplex corrugatus; assembly: GCA_030674185.1. Lineage (NCBI taxonomy): Eukaryota > Metazoa > Mollusca > Gastropoda > Littorinimorpha > Ranellidae > Monoplex > Monoplex corrugatus. The sequence goes on along the minus strand of JAPXFY010000022.1, from coordinate 1,812,852 downwards.
GTGTGTGTGCGTGCATGTGTGTGTGTGTGTTTACGGCTGGACTTCTTCATTCCGACTTCCGATACTACTTGTTTACAAATTCCTTGATGCAAATGTTTCCAGTCAGCCACCAATCTTTTTCTGTGTCTGGTCCACACAACTGGAACCAGCTTCCCCTGTCTGTTCGACAGTCACATACACTGTCTTCCTTCAGGTCTAACTTGAAGACTTTGCTTTTTGTCCAGCAGTGAATTCCCCCTGTGTGTGTGCCCACCTTTTGTTCTACTCCCCTCCTGTCCTCCCCCTCTATATGTCCACCTTTTGTCCTACTCCCCTCCTGTCCTCCCCCTCTATATGTCCACCTTTTGTCCTACTCCCCTCCTGTCCTCCCCCTCTACATGTCCACCTTTTGTCCTACTCCCCTCCTGTCCTCCCCCTCTATATGTCCACCTTTTGTCCTACTCCCCTCCTGTCCTCCCCTCTATATGTCCACCTTTTGTCCTACTCCCCTCCTGTCCTCCCCCTCTATATGTCCACCTTTTGTCCTACTCCCCTCCTGTCCTCCCCCTCTATATGTCCACCTTTTGTCCTACTCCCCTCCTGTCCTCCCCCTCTACATGTCCACCTTTTGTCCTACTCCCCTCCTGTCCTCCCCCTCTACATGTCCACCTTTTGTCCTACTCCCCTCCTGTCCTCCCCCTCTATATGTCCACCTTTTGTCCTACTCCCCTCCTGTCCTCCCCCTCTATATGTCCACCCTTTTGTCCTACTCCCCTCCTGTCCTCCCCCTCTATATGTCCACCTTTTGTCCTACTCCCCTCCTGTCCTCCCCCTCTATATGTCCACCTTTTGTCCTACTCCCCTCCTGTCCTCCCCCTCTACATGTCCACCTTTTGTCCTACTCCCCTCCTGTCCTCCCCCTCTACATGTCCACCTTTTGTCCTACTCCCCTCCTGTCCTCCCCCTCTATATGTCCACCTTTTGTCCTACTCCCCTCCCCCTCTACATGTCCACCTTTTGTCCTACTCCCCTCCCCCTCTACATGTCTACCTTTTGTCCTACTCCCCTCCCCCTCTACATGTCTACCTTTTGTCCTACTCCCCTCCTGTCCTCCCCCTCTATATGTCCACCTTTTGTCCTACTCCCTCCTGTCCTCCCCCTCTATATGTCCACCTTTTGTCCTACTCCCCTCCTGTCCTCCCCCTCTATATGTCCACCTTTTGTCCTACTCCCCTCCTGTCTGTTGTGTGTTTTGTGCCCTGGAGTTTTTGTCACTGTGAGTGAATGGTGAATGATGGGAGTCTGCGCTTTGATTTGATTTATACATCAAGATCTGGCGCCCTACAAATGTCAAATATCATTGATTTGATTTATACAAGATTTGGTGCCCTATAAATATCAAATATCATTATCATGATTATTATTATTATCATAGCCCCATTTTCTGTATCACCCCGGAGTCACAACCACCACCACCCCCCTCCCCACCCCCACCGCTCATTTCAGCTGTCCAACACAGCAGGCAGTGAAGGACCACAACTGTTTATAATGCTATGGTGAGGAGACTGCGGGTAACGGTGATGACGCTGGGTGTCTGATGCTTTGGAGTCCCATCATTATCAAACACAAACCACATCTGCCTGAAGACCTCTACACACACTGATGACGGTCTGGAAGAGGGGAACACAGGAACCAGGATGACAGTCTGGAAGAGGGGAACACAGGAACCAGGATGACAGTCTGGAAGAGGGGAACACAGGAACCAGGATGACGGTCTGGAAGAGGGGAACACAGGAACCAGGATGACAGTCTGGAAGAGGGGAACACAGGAACCAGGATGACAGTCTGGAAGAGGGGAACACAGGAACCAGGATGACAGTCTGGAAGAGGGGAACACAGGAACCAGGATGACAGTCTGGAAGAGGGGAACACAGGAACCAGGATGACAGTCTGGAAGAGGGGAACACAGGAACCAAGATGACAGTCTGGAAGACGGGAACACAGGAACCAGGATGACAGTCTGGAAGAGAGGAACACAGGAACCAGGATGACAGTCTGGAAGAGAGGAACACAGGAACCAGGATGACAGTCTGGAAGAGGGGAACACAAGAACCAGGATGACAGTCTGGAAGAGGGGAACACAGGAACCAGGATGACAGTCTGGAAGAGGGAACACAGGAACCAGGATGACAGTCTGGAAGAGGGGAACACAGGAACCAAGATGACAGTCTGGAAGAGGGGAACACAGGAACCAGGATGACAGTCTGGAAGAGGGGAACACAGGAACCAGGATGACAGTCTGGAAGAGGGGAACACAGGAACCAGGATGACAGTCTGGAAGAGGGAACACAGGAACCAAGATGACAGTCTGGAAGAGGGGAACACAGGAACCAAGATGACAGTCTGGAAGAGGGGAACACAGGAACCAAGATGACAGTCTGGAAGAGGGGAACACAGGAACCAAGATGACAGTCTGGAAGAGGGGAACACAGGAACCAGGATGACAGTCTGGAAGAGGGGAACACAGGAACCAGGATGACGGTCTGGAAGAGGGGAACACAGGAATCACGTGTGGACGGCCTTCACCAGCTGGCTTTCAGTTTGGTGGCAGCCATTCGCAGGAAGTCTCTATGGCTGGCGAACAACTTCATACAGCTATCTATGTCCATCCACTGTACACCCACTGCGTCATCTCCTGAGTAACACACGAATAACACGTATATATCATCACTGTGTTGTCTTCTAGCTAACACATCAATGAAACAAACATATCACAACTTCAAGATACCTGGGCACTGACAAACTGCAGTCACTTTTTTTTCAATGGAGAATGGCAATCAGGCAACAATCCACAATTATCATGAAGACTGTCTCCTGGCTTTAACATTTAAAACAGGAAATTCTCCATTGCAAGGACAGGAACTGGTCCACACAAAAGTTGTCATCCTCCTTCCTAGACGTTCACTTCAAGGGTAAAACTCATCATGTAAGCCCTCTGAAGACACTCAAAGCTTGTGGTCAAGTTCACTCATCACTTTGACCTTGCACGTCTGGACTGTTAACAATGTACACATGTGCATGTCCTTCTGAATATACTGACCAGTGCATCAAAATCAAACTCAATAGTCAGTTTTGTGAGAACTGTTGAAAGGAGTGTTCATTTTCAAATGTTCACTGTTGAAAGGAGTGTTCATTTTCAAATGTTAACTGTTGAAAGGAGTGTTCATTTTCAAATGTTAACTGTTGAAAGGAGTGTTCATTTTCAAATGTTCACTGTTGAAAGGAGTGTTCATTTTCAAATGTTAACTGTTGAAAGGAGTGTTCATTTTCAAATGTTCACTGTTGAAAGGAGTGTTCATTTTCAAATGTTCACTGTTGAAAGGAGTGTTCATTTTCAAATGTTCACTGTTGAAAGGAGTGTTCATTTTCAAATGTTCACTGTTGAAAGGAGTGTTCATTTTCAAATGTTCACTGTTGAAAGGAGTGTTCATTTTCAAATGTTCACTGTTGAAAGGAGTGTTCATTTTCAAATGTTCACTGTTGAAAGGAGTGTTCATTTTCAAATGTTCACTGTTGAAAGGAGTGTTCATTTTCAAATGTTCACTGTTGAAAGGAGTGTTCATTTTCAAATGTTCACTGTTGAAAGGAGTGTTCATTTTCAAATGTTCACTGTTGAAAGGAGTGTTCATTTTCAAATGTTAACTGTTGAAAGGAGTGTTCATTTTCAAATGTTCACTGTTGAAAGGAGTGTTCATTTTCAAATGTTAACTGTTGAAAGGAGTGTTCATTTTCAAATGTTCACTGTTGAAAGGAGTGTTCATTTTCAAATGTTCAACTGTTGAAAGGAGTGTTCATTTTCAAATGTTCACTGTTGAAAGGAGTGTTCATTTTCAAATGTTCACTGTTGAAAGGAGTGTTCATTTTCAAATGTTAACTGTTGAAAGGAGTGTTCATTTTCAAATGTTCACTGTTGAAAGGACTGTTCATTTTCAAATGTTAACTGTTGAAAGGAGTGTTCATTTTCAAATGTTAACTGTTGAAAGGAGTGTTCATTTTCAAATGTTCACTGTTGAAAGGACTGTTCATTTTCAAATGTTAACTGTTGAAGGATGTTCATTTCAAATGTTAACTGTTGAAAGGAGTGTTCATTTTCAAATGTTAACTGTTGAAAGGAGTGTTCATTTTCAAATGTTAAAAGCACCACATCAACACAAACCTGCTTGACGTTAATTTGTCTCACTGTCTACATCTTCATCATGGTAGTTCCTCTCTCTTTTCTCTCTCTCTCTCCCCTCTCTCTCTCTCTCACTGACTCATCTCTCTCACTCTCTCTTGTAGAAAGAGATGGGAGAAGGAAAACAAAGACAGAAATAAACTGAACAAAACAACAGTTGCCTGAATTTCAATTTGTCCCACTTCATTTCAAAACACACACACGCACACACACACACACACACACTCCCACACACACACACACACACACACACACACACACACACACACACACACACACACACACACACACGCGCTGTAATTCGTTCTGAAAAACATTACATTAACACACACACACACACACACCACACACACACACACACACACACACACACACACACCACGCAGATGCTGTAATTCGTTCTGAAAAACATTACATTAACACACACACACACACACACACACACACACACACACACACACACACACACACACACACAGAGAAAGAAAGAAGGTAACAGCATCAGTACCTGGCTGTAGATCAATCTTCCCCACACTGTCCCCATTGTCATCATGAAAGTTCATCACCACGGTCTCCATCCAGGCATTGTCCGTGTTGCGTGGGTCGTCCACATAGCCACGATAGATCTGGACACATGACACACAACATATATATATATATACACACATATATGCGTGTGTGTAAATTAATAAAGCGGATGTCCCTGTATGTGGCATTCATTGACCTCACCAAGGCCTTTGACCTAGTCAGCAGAGATGGCCTTTTCAGGGCTCTCTGAAAAATCGGCTCCCCCCCCAAACTGCACAGCTTAATTGAGTCCTTCCACTCCAACATGAAAGGGACGGTGCAGTTCAACGGAAACCTCTCCAAGCCCTTCGACGTATGCAGCGGAATCTTCTTCACTCTCCTCCTGAGGAATGCGTTCAGCACAGCGCAAGAAGAGATCCACCTGTGGACCAGATCAGATGGCAGGTTCTTCAACCTCGCCCGCCTCAGAGCAAGGACAAAGGTCCGTGAAGCCCTCATCAGAGACATGCTATTTGCCGACGATGCCGCAGTTGTGACCCATACTCAGCGGGACTTGCAGTCACTAATGGACCGCTTCTCCCAGGCCTGCAAAGATTTTGGTCTGACCATCAGCCTGGGCCAAGGCACGCCATCTCCACCAGCCATCACCATTGATGACTACGAGCTTGAAGCCATCCATCAATTCACGTATCTTGGCTCCACCATAACTGATAACCTCTCCCTTGACACAGAGATCGACAAGAGGATCGGGAAGGCAGCCACAATACTAGCCCACCTCACACAAAGGGTGTGGACAAATCCCAAGCTGACCAAGAAGACAAAGATGGCTGTATACAACGCCTGTGTCCTCAGCACCTTGCTGTATGGCAGCGAGGCGTGGACCACACATACTCATCAGGAGAAAAGGCTCAATACCTTCCACCTGAGAAGCCTACGGCGCATACTCGGCATTTTCTGGCAAGACAAGGTGACCAACACCGAAGTCCTGACCCGTGCTGGCCTCCCAACCATGCATACCATCCTGAGACAGCGTCGGCTGCGCTGGTTGGGCCACGTTCGCTGCATGGAAGATGGTCGCATCCCAAAAGACATCCTTTATGGTGAGCTTGCCACAGGACAGAGAAACATTGGCCGCTCACAGCTGAGATACAAAGACGTATGCAAGCGTGACATGAAGGCGCTGGAGATCAACACTGAGTCCTGGGAGGACTTCGCAGACGACCGCAACAGCTGGAGAACCACTCTCAAGAAACAGCTGCGGATTGGTGAGGACAAACTGTGGAAGTGTTAATACAAGTAATTACATGTAATAAACAGTCATGGGGGCAGGACACTAAAACGTTGCTACATCTTGTAACAGCTTTAGACAGATCGAAGTTGGCTTATGGCCAAGAGGTATATTTTTCAGCTCCAAAATTAGCTTAGATAGTAAAGCTGTTAAATGTGCTTCTGGTATACCGGTGTACACAAAAACACAAGAAGTATATAAAACAGCCGGCATCCTTCCTTTGGAAGAATGGAGGAAGTTATCAGCTGCTAAGTATATAGTTAGAGCAAATGCAGTAACTAATTATACCGATGCAAAACTTAAAATTCGATCTGACATCCATTTCCCCAAGACAGCACGAACAATAAAAGCTCAAGAAACAATATCCACTTACACAAATGAGCTATTCGAAATTTCCAGCGTAGTATCTACAAAGGTTGTACATAAACTGACATGTTGTCCTCTACCCCCCTGGGAATTGTCCACTGCTAGTTTTGATATCAACTACACTAATAATGACTTGAGGAAAGACATTAATCCACACTTGTTAGCAACTGACGTTCTGTCACATCTACATACAAAATATTTTCATCACTTGAAAATATTTACCGATGGCTCTGTTCTAGACGATGGTGCAGCCGGCGCTGGCTTTGTAATTCCAAAATTAAAAATAGAAAAGGCTTACTCTTTAGACAGGGACATTCAATCTTCACTTCTGAATTAGTTGCCATCCTAATGGCACTGAAATATATAGTGGATCTACCTATACCTTTGTTTAGTATCTTATTATGTGTAGATTCGAAATCTGCATTACAGTCCCTAAAAAGTTGTGAATATAAAAAAAAATATTGCACTGACTTTTGAGATTACACAAGTTACTTTTTGTTGGCTCCCATCCACTGTGGTATCATATATAATGACTGGGTTGACAGAATAGCTAAATGTGCAGCAATGAATAGAGCTGGCAGTACTACACTTGACTTACAACTCTCTGACCATGAAATGAATGCTATATTGGACAACAAAGTAAAAGCACAATGTAAAATTTGCCCTTTCATCGTAAACTACCAGGGTTTTACAAGACATGAATTAACTTTAGCTTACAGATTATGTCTCAACTCACTTCAAACTAAATTCAGTAAAACCATCAAATGTATCTGTAGTGATTTTATAACAGTTAATCATCTTTTGAGTTGTCAGCAAATGCTACCTTACTTCCCTGCATCAGTTACATATTTAAAACAGGAACATAGTGATTTCAGTCTGTATTTACACATTGCTAGGTATTTACTGCACAGTCCCGTGGGTCGTTTCCTTTGATTTAACTTGTAAACCTGATTGTTTTATACCTGTAACTCCCACCTATCCCTGTTTATTTGCTTGTTAGCTTTATCTTTATTCCTTGACTGGCACAACGCTTTTACCTCGCCCACATGCCCGCAAACATATATATATGCACACACACACACATATACACACACACACACAAACACTTACACACACACACACACCACCCTGCACAAACTAATGCAGCCTGGCTATTCTAACGTTTTGAATGCTTTTCTGTTGCTCGTTAAATTGTATGATGATACCTTATACGAAACAATGCCAAGATGATTTCATGGTTACATTCATCCCATAGTCACCTGTCTATATTCTTTATTTATTTATCTAAATAATTATTTATTTATCTATTCATTTGTTGTTTGTCTTATTTTATTTTTATTTATTTATTTATTTATTTACTTATTTATTTATGTTTGTTTAATAAATCATTTATGTTTCGTCTAAAGGCACATATGTGAATAGACGTTAAAAGAAATAACGAACGAACGAACACACACAGATGCTGTTATTCGTTCAGACATACACAACAACACACACACACACACACACAACACACACACACACACACACACACACAACACACACAACACACAACACATCACACACACACACACACACACATACAACATCACAACACACAATACACACACTCACACACATACACACAAATACAAACACACAGACACACAACACACACACATACACACACACACATACACACACACACACACACACACCAAACACACAACACACACAGACCACACACACACACACACACACACACAACACACACACACACAACCAGAGAAATGCTGTAGTTCATTCTGACCTCCACTCCAAGTTTGAAGAGAGCGTCAATGTTCTCTTTGTCTTGAGGGTCCACCTCCAGTGAGTTCAGCGCTTCCTCCCCAAACTCTCGCTTCAACGTTGCAGTCACCTTCTCTCCCGGGTCTACCATGCCCTGAGCCAGACACACGACATATTGACAACACCTCAACACCACCAGTCATAATAACAAGGTTCCATAGAACAAATCCAAACAGAAGATCCAAACAGGAGGAAAGAAAGAGAAAGGTTTTGGAGACACAAACTGCGCACCAACTACCCTCAAGGATTGAATGTGTGGGACTGACTCTAGCCCTTCTCATGGTCCAATCTGCATGGGCTGCGACTGTACAGTGCCCAAAGGAAATCCCGCTCGACGCGATGAGGGAAGGAAGGACAATTTTACCTGTTAGCACACCCTTCACTTTAGCATGAGTGTGTGTGTGGGTGTGCGTGTGTGTATGTGTATGTGTGGGTGCGTGTGTGAGAGTATATGTGTGTGTGTGTGTGTGTGTGTGTGTGTGTGTGTGTGTGTGTGTGTGTGTGTGTGTGTGTGTGTGTGTGTGTGTTTGTGGGTATGTGAATGTGTGTGTGTGTTGTTTGTGGGTATGTGAATAAATGTGTGTATGAGTGTGTGGAACTGTGTGCGACTGTGTGTGTGTGTGTGTGTGTGTGTGTGTGTGTGTGTGTGTGTGTGTGTGTGTGTGTGTGTGTGTGTGTGTGTGTGTGTGTGTGTGTGTGTGTGTGTGTGTGGTGTGTGTGTGTGTGTGTGTGTGTGTGTGTGTGTGTGTGTGTGTGTGTGTGTGACGCACAATATTTGTACATAACTTTGTAATAGCTATGCTTTGTTGTTAGTCGACATTCTGAGTTTCTTGAGAAAGACTTTAAAGTCGAAAATTTGACCCCTCTACAAAAAAGGTGTTCGGGTGTTGTGTACAGTAAGAATAATAACAAGGTTTGACAGATAAAACTGACAATGCTCAACACTGCAGTACGTAACATGTTTACAGTACAGACTTTTGTTTTATTCACGTTGAACTCATCACACTGGCATAATTCATATGTTCTCTGTCAATTATGGCAAATTGCCTACACCCGTGAAAACACTATGCACTGGCAAAGTCTTGAACAACATGTCAACATAACCAGTCATAATAACAAGGTTTGACAGATATAACTGGTAATGTTTAACCCTTTGACCCCCACACCCTATCTACCAGCATCCGGTATTGCCAACCATGCTAGCAAAGCAAAAACCTAACCCTTTGATTTCCTCACCCTTTCCACCAGCTTCCTGCAGGAAGCTGGTGGAAAGGGTGAGGGAATCAAAGGGTTAGGTTTTTGCAGTTGGTGGATATGGTGCAGGAGTCAAAGGGTTAAGACCGCCTTAACATAACATGTCAAATTAATATCATACTGATCAACACATATAACTATAATAACAAGAATGAGAGGTAAAAGTGGTCATTCTTAAGACTGCTCTAACACAACATATTAAATACTATATCAATCATCACAACTGGCCGTGGTAACAAGAAAGAGATCAAACATAATTAGTGTACTTATCTATATCCATTGTTTTATTTTTTTGTTGTTGTTTGTTTTGTCTTGACTTCTGTGATGGTTTCTCTTTCATTTTGTACTTAAAACCAGACAGTTCATTCAGAGAAGTAAAAGATGTGTGTTGTCTGTTTCTTTCTGTGTGGTTGCAAGGGAGACAAGTCTTTTTTCCATCTCTAGGGGCTACATCATTATACTGACATTCCCTTTATTTGACAGTATGGTTCCCGGTAGTCACTCTCTTTATCTGAAATAAATAAATATATATCACCCCTCACCCCTGGAATCGCCCATTCTTTGCTGTCTCGTCTCTGGATGGCCACAAACTGTGCGATCTGACGTCCTGCCTTCTGCATGATTCTGCCAGTGGAGTCCCGTTTCCACCTGTACACAGCGTTAGTATACTGGTGTGACACTGCTCATCTGATTGTGAGTGAGATACAGCAGTGATGTCCACATATACACTGTGATAGAGTAAAGTCACACGATACACTGTGACAGAGTGAAGTCACAGCAGTTTTGTTCAGAGATAAACGCTGTGTTATGTCCTACTAACATTGGTAGTGATCAACGTACATCTTAGTCAACAGAATAAATAACTCTTGTAGTGATTAATGTACATCTTAGTCAACAGAATAAATAACTCTTGTAGTGATTAATGTATTATCTTAGTCAACAGAATAAATAACTCTTGTAGTGATTAATGTATTATCTTAGTCAACAGAATAAATAACTCTTGTAGTGATCAACGTATATCTCAAGTCAACAGAATAAATAACTCTTGTAGTGATCAATGTATTATCTTAGTCAACAGAATAAATAACTCTTGTAGTGATTAATGTATTATCTTAGTCAACAGAATCAATAACTCTTGTAGTGATTAATGTATTATCTTAGTCAACAGAATAAATAACTCTTGTAGTGATTAACGTATTATCTTAGTCAACAGAATAAATAACTCTTGTAGTGATTAATGTATTATCTTAGTCAACAGAATAAATAACTCTTGTAGTGATCAACGTACATCTTAGTCAACAGAATAAATAACTCTTGTAGTGATTAACGTATTATCTTAGTCAACAGAATAAATAACTCTTGTAGTGATCAACGTATTATCCTAGTCAACAGAATAAATAACTCTTGTAGTGATTAACGTATTATCTTAGTCAACAGAATAAATAACTCTTGTAGTGATTAACGTATTATCTTAGTCAACAGAATAAATAACTCTTGTAGTGATCAACGTATTATCTTAGTCAACAGAATAAATAACTCTTGTAGTGATCAACGTATTATCTTAGTCAACAGAATAAATAACTCTTGTAGTGATTAACGTATTATCTTAGTCAACAGAATAAATAACTCTTGTAGTGATCAACGTATATCTTAAGTCAACAGAATAAATAACTCTTGTAGTGATTAACGTATTATCTTAGTCAACAGAATAAATAACTCTTGTAGTGATCAACGTATATCTTAGTCAACAGAATAAATAACTCTTGTAGTGATTAACGTATTATTTTAGTCAACAGAATAAATAACTCTTGTAGTGATCAACGTATTATCTTAGTCAACAGAATAAATAACTCTTGTAGTGATCAACGTATTATCTTAGTCAACAGAATAAATAACTCTTGTAGTGATCAACGTATATCTTAGTCAACAGAATAAATAACTCTTGTAGTGATCAACGTATTATCTTAGTCAACAGAATAAATAACTCTTGTAGTGATCAACGTATATCTTAGTCAACAGAATAAATAACTCTTGTAGTGATCAACGTATTATCTTAGTCAACAGAATAAATAACTCTTGTAGTGATCAGCGTATATCTTAGTCAACAGAATAAATAACTCTTGTAGTGATTAACGTATATCTTAAGTCAACAGAATAAATAACTCTTGTAGTGATCAGCGTATATCTTAAGTCAACAGAATAAATAACTCTTGTAGTGATCAACGTATATCTTAGTCAACAGAATAAATAACTCTTGTAGTGATCAACGTATTATTTTAGTCAACAGAATAAATAACTCTTGTAGTGATTAACGTATTATCTTAGTCAACAGAATAAATAACTCTTGTAGTGATCAACGTATATCTTAAGTCAACAGAATAAATAACTCTTGTAGTGATCAACGTATATCTTAGTCAACAGAATAAATAACTCTTGTAGTGATCAACGTATATCTTAAGTCAACAGAATAAATAATCTTGTAGTGATCAACGTATTATCTTAGTCAACAGAATAAATAACTCTTGTAGTGATTAACGTATTATCTTAGTCAACAGAATAAATAACTCTTGTAGTGATCAATGTACATCTTAGTCAACAGAATAAATAACTCTTGTAGTGATCAACGTACATCTTAGTCAACAGAATAAATAACTCTTGTAGTGATCAACGTATATCTTAGTCAACAGAATAAATAACTCTTGTAGTGATCAACGTATATCTTAGTCAACAGGATAAATAACTCTTGTAGTGATCAGCGTATATCTTAAGTCAACAAATAAATAACCTTGTAGTGATCCAACCTATATCTAAGTCATCAGAATAAATAACTCTTGTAGTGATCAACGTATTTTAGTCAACAGAATAATAGATCTTGTAGTGACACGTATAATCTTAATGTCAACGGAATAAATAACTCTTGTAGTGATCAACGTATATTTAGTCAACAAAATAAGTAAACTTGTAGTGATCATCGTAATATTTTAGTCAACAAAATAAATAACTTTGAGTGATCAACGTATATCTTAAGTCAACGGAATAAATAACTCTTGTAGTGATCAACGTAATATTTTAGTCACAAATAAATAACTCTTGTAGTGATCAACGTATATCTTAGTCAACAGAATAATAACTCTTGTAGTGATCAACGTATACCCTTAGTCAACAGAATAATAAATACTTGTGTGATCAACGTATTTCTTAGGTCAAAGAATAAATAACTCTTGTAGTGATCTACGTATATCTTAGTCAACAGAATAAATAACTCTTGTAGTGATCAACGTATTATCTAGTCAACAGAATAAATAACTCTTGAGTGATCAACTATATCTTAGTCACAGAATAATAACTCTTGTAGTGATCAACGTATCTTAGTCAACAGAATAAATAACTCTTGTAGTGATCAACGTATTATATTAGTCAACAAATAAATAACTCTTGTAGTGAATCAACGTATTATCTTAGTCAACAGAATTAAATAACTCTTGTAGTGATAACGTATTATCTTAGTCAACAGAATAAATAATCTTGTAGTGATCAACGTATATCTTAGTCAACAGAATAAATAACTCTTGTAGTGATCAACGTATTATCTTAGTCAACAGAATAAATAACTCTTGTAGTGATCAACGTATATCTTAGTCAACAGAATAAATAACTCTTGCAGTGATCAACGTATATCTTAGTCAACAGAATAAATAACTCTTGTAGTGATCAACGTATATCTTAGTCAACAGAATAAATAACTCTTGTAGTGATCAACGTATATCTTAGTCAACAGAATAAATAACTCTTGTAGTGATCAACGTATATCTTAGTCAACAGAATAAATAACTCTTGTAGTGATCAACGTATATCTTAGTCAACAGAATAAATAACTCTTGTAGTGATCAACGTATTATCTTAGTCAACAGAATAAATAACTCTTGTAGTGATCAACGTATATCTTAGTCAACAGAATAAATAACTCTTGTAGTGATCAACGTATTATTTTAGTCAACAGAATAAATAACTCTTGTAGTGATTAATGTATTATCTTAGTCAACAGAATAAATAACTCTTGTAGTGATCAACGTATATCTTAAGTCAACAGAATAAATAACTCTTGTAGTGATTGACGTATTATCTTAGTCAACAGAATAAATAACTCTTGTAGTGATCAACGTATTATCTTAGTCAACAGAATAAATAACTCTTGTAGTGATAACGTATTATCTTAGTCAACAGAATCAATAACTCTTGTAGTGATTAACGTATTATCTTAGTCAACAGAATAAATAACTCTTGTAGTGATCAAGGTATTATCTTAGTCAACAGAATAAATAACTCTTGTAGTGATCAACGTATATCTTAGTCAACAGAATAAATAACTCTTGTAGTGATTAATGTATTATCTTAGTCAACAGAATAAATAACTCTTGTAGTGATTAATGTATTATCTTAGTCAACAGAATCAATAACTCTTGTAGTGATCAACGTATTATCTTAGTCAACAGAATAAATAACTCTTGTAGTGATTAATCGTATTATCTTAGTCAACAGAATAAATAACTCTTGTAGTGATTAACGTATTATCTTAGTCAACAGAATAAATAACTCTTGTAGTGATTAACGTATTATCTTAGTCAACAGAATAAATAACTCTTGTAGTGATCAACGTATTATTTTAGTCAACAGAATAAATAACTCTTGTAGTGATAACGTATTATCTTAGTCAACAGAATAAATAACTCTTGTAGTGATCAACGTAATATTTTAGTCAACAGAATAAATAACTCTTGTAGTGATCAACGTATATCTTAGTCAACAGAATAAATAACTCTTGTAGTGATCAACGTAATATTTTAGTCAACAGAATAAATAACTCTTGTAGTGATTAACGTATTATTTTAGTCAACAGAATAAATAACTCTTGTAGTGATCAGCGTATTATTTAGTCAACAGAATAAATAACTCTTGTAGTGATCAACGTATTATTTTAGTCAACAGAATAAATAACTCTTGTAGTGATCAACGTATTATTTAGTCAACAGAATAAATAACTCTTGCAGTGATCAACGTATTATTTTAGTCAACGAATAAATAACTCTTGTTCTATTCACAGTCAGATGTGACTGGCTTGACAGAACCTCTGTTCAGACAGAACTAAAATAATTGTTTCTTGAAAGTCTTACACTGGTTCTGTGTATTTTACATCAGTGAAAAGTTTACAATTACAAACTGAAATACACATTCCATCACACTGTATCCTAGATCGTTCCAGTAACAAATTGACCCAAAGATAAGATATAAAACCTGTGCACCAAGTAGGGCCTCACAACCAAGCCAACGTAAAGGGTTTATACACAGGCTTCAGGCTTATGTCATGATCAGTCTGGATCTTCTCTATCACATGGAATCAATGGCATCGGTGTACAGTACAAACATCACAACCGGCCGTGGTAACAAGAAAGAGATCAAACATAATTAGTGTACTTATTATATCCATTGTTTTATTTATTTTTTTGTTTGATTTTGTCTTGACTTCTTTGATGGTTTCTCTTTCATTTTGTACTTAAAACCAGACAGTTCATTCAGAAAGTAAAAGATGTGTTTTGTCCGTTTCTTTCTGTGTGGTTGCAAGGGAGACAAGTCCCTTCAGAGTGCAGAGACATTGTCTGATAAACTGAAACTGAAACGTCACTGTGTTGGTTTCTAGTATAGTACATTGTGAACACTGGTGGTACAATTATGTATAGTACATGTGTGAACACTAGTGGTACAGATTATGTATAGTACATGTGTGAACACTAGTGGTACATTATGTATAGTACATGTGTGAACACTGGTGGTACATTATGTATAGTACATGTGTGAACACTGTGGTACACATTATGTATAGTAATGTTGAACACTGGTGGTAACATTATGTATAGTACATGTGTGACACTAGTGGTACATTATGTATAGTACATGTGTGAACACTGGTGGTACAATTAATGTATAGTACATGATGTGAACACTAGTGGTACACATTATGTATAGTACATGTGTGAACACTGTGGTAACATTATGTATAGTACATGTGTGAACACTGGTGGTACATTATGTATAGTACATGTGTGAACACTAGGTGGTACAATTATGTATAGTACATGTGTGAACACTGTGGTACATTATGTATAGTACATGTGTGAACACTGTGGTACAATTATGTATAGTACATGTGTGAACACTAGTGGTACATTATGTATAGTACATGTGTGAACACTAGTGGTACAATTATGTATAGTACATGTGTGAACACTAGTGGTACATTATGTATAGTACATGTGTGAACACTAGTGGTACACATTATGTATAGTACATGTGTGAACACTAGTGGTACATTATGTATAGTACATGTGTGAACACTAGTGGTACACATTATGTATAGTACATGTGTGAACACTAGTGGTACATTATGTATAGTACATGTGTGAACACTAGTGGTACACATTATGTATAGTACATGTGTGAACACTAGTGGTACATTATGTATAGTACATGTGTGAACACTAGTGGTAACATTATGTATAGTACATGTGTGAACACTAGTGGTACATTATGTATAGTACATGTGTGAACACTAGGGTACATTATGTATAGTACATGTGTGAACACTAGTGGTACACATTATGTATAGTACATGTGTGAACACTAGTGGTACATTATGTATAGTACATGTGTGAACACTAGTGGTAACATTATGTATAGTACATGTGTGAACACTAGTGGTACATATATGTATAGTACATGTGTGAACACTAGTGGTACACATTATGTATAGTACATGTGTGAACACTGTGGTACAATTATGTATAGTACATGTGTGAACACTAGTGGTAACATTATGTATAGTACATGTGTGAACACTAGTGGTACACATTATGTATAGTACATGTGTGAACACTAGTGGTACACATTATGTATAGTACATGTGTGAACACTAGTGGTACACATTATGTATAGTACATGTGTGAACACTAGTGGTACACATTATGTATAGTACATGTGTGAACACTAGTGGTACAGATTATGTATAGTACATGTGTGAACACTAGTGGTACAGATTATGTATAGTACATGTGTGAACACTAGTGGTACAGATTATGTATAGTACATGTGTGAACACTGTGGTACAATTATGTATAGTACATGTGTGAACACTGGTGGTACAATTATGTATAGTACATGTGTGAACACTGAGTGGTACATTATGTATAGTACATGTGTGAACACTAGTGGTACACATTATGTATAGTACATGTGTGAACACTAGTGGTACAATTATGTATAGTACATGTGTGAACACTGGTGGTACATTATGTATAGTACATGTGTGAACACTGTGGTACAATTATGTATAGTACATGTGTGAACACTTGGTACAGATTATGTATAGTACATGTGTGAACACTAGTGGTACACATTATGTATAGTACATGTGTGAACACTAGTGGTACACTATTATGTATAAGTACATGGATGTGAACACTAGTGGTACAATTATGTATAGTACATGTGTGAACACTAGTGGTACACATTATGTATAGTACATGTGTGAACACTGTGGTACACATTATGTATAGTACATGTGTGAACACTGGTGGTACATTATGTATAGTACATGTGTGAACACTAGTGGTACACATTATGTATAGTACATGTGTGAACACTAGTGGTACAATTATGTATAGTACATGTGTGAACACTGGTGGTACAATTATGTATAGTACATGTGTGAACACTGTGGTACATTATGTATAGTACATGTGTGAACACTAGTGGTACACATTATGTATAGTACATGTGTGAACACTAGTGGTACATTATGTATAGTACATGTGTGAACACTGTGGTACACATTATGTATAGTACATGTGTGAACACTGTGGTACATATGTATAGTACATGTGTGAACACTGTGGTACACATTATGTATAGACAGTGTAACACTAGTGGTACACATTATGTTAGTACATGTGAAACACTGTGGTACAATTATGTATAGTACATGTGTGAACACTGGTGGTACACATTATGTATAGTACATGTGTGAACACTGTGGTACAATTATGTATAGTACATGTGTGAACACTGTGTACAGATTATGTATAGTACATGTGTAACACTGGTGGTACACATTATGTATAGTACATGTGTGAACATAGTGGTACATTATGTATAGTAATGTGTGAACACTGTGGTACATTATGTATAGTACATGTGTGAACACTAGTGGTAACATTATGTATTACATGTGTGAACACTAGTGTACATTATGTATAGTACATGTGTGAACACTGGTGGTACAATTATGTATAGTACATGTGTGAACACTGTGGTACACATTATGTATAGTACATGTTGAACACTGTGGTACAATTATGTATAGTACATGTGTGAACACTAGTGGTACATTATGTATAGTACATGTGTGAACACTGTGGTAAATTATGTATAGTACATGTGTGAACACTAGTGGTAACATTATGTATAGTACATGTGTGAACACTGTGGTAACATTATGTATAGTACATGTGTGAACATGTGGTAACATATGTAAGTACATGTGTGAACACTGGTGGTACATTATGTATAGTACATGTGTGAACACTAGTGGTACAATATGTATGTACATGTGTGAACACTGGTGGTACATTATGTATAGTACATGTGTGAACACTGGTGGTACATATGTAAGTACATGTGTGAACACTGTGGTACAATTATGTATAGTACATGTGTGAACACTAGTGTACATTATGTATAGTACATGTGTGAACACTGTGGTACATTATGTATAGTACATGTTGAACACTAGTGGTACACATTATGTATAGTACATGTGTGAACACTATGTAACATTATGTATAGTACATGTGTGAACCTGTGGTAACATTATGTATAGTACATGTGTGACACTGTGGTACATTATGTATAGTACATGTGTGAACACTGTGGTACATTATGTATAGTACATGTGTGAACACTGTGGTACATTATGTATAGTACATGTGTGAACACTGGTACATTATGTATAGTACATGTGTGAACACTGGGTACATTATGTATAGTACATGTGTGAACACTGTGGTACATTATGTATAGTACATGTGTGAACACTGTGGTACAATATGTATAGTACATGTGTGAACACTGTGGTACATTATGTATAGTACATGTGTGAACATGGTGGTACACATTATGTATAGTACATGTGTGAACACTAGTGGTACATTATGTATAGTACATGTGTGAACACTGGTGGTAACATTATATAGTACTGTACACTAGTGTACATTATGTAGTAATGTGGAACACTAGTGGTACACATTATGTAGTACATGTGTGAACACTGTGTAACATTATGTATAGTACATGTGTGAACACTAGTGGTACAATTATGTATAGTACATGTGTGAACACTGTGTACATTATGTATAGTACATGTGTGAACACTAGGTACACATTATGTATAGTACATGTGTGAACACTGGTGGTAACATTTGTTAGTACATGTGTGAACACTGGTGGTACATTATGTATAGTACATGGTGAACACTGGTGGTACATTATGTATAGTACATGTGTGAACACTGTGGTCACATTATGTATAGTACATGTGTAACACTAGTGGTACACATTATGTATAGACATGTGGAACACTTGTGGACAATTATGTATAGTACATGTGTGAACACTGTGTACATTATGTATAGTACATGTTGAACACTGTGGTACATTATGTATAGTACATGTGGAACACTGTGGTACATTATGTATAGTACATGTGTGAACACTGGTGGTACATTATGTATAGTACATGTGTGAACACTAGTGGTAATAGTATAGTACATGTGTGAACACAGTGGTACATTATGATAGTACATTGTGAACACTGTGGTAATTATGTATAGTCATGTGAACACTGTGGTACATTATGTATAGTACATGTGTGAACACTGTGGTAACATATGTATAGTACATGTGTGAACACTGGTGGTACACATTATGTATAGTACATGTGTGACACTATGGTACATTATGTATAGTACATGTGTGAACACTGGTGGTACATATGTATAGTCTGTGTGAACACTGTGGTACATTATGTATAGTACATGTGTGAACACTATGGTACTTATGTATAGTACATGTGTGAACACTGTGGTACACATATGTAAGTACATGTGAACACTGTGGTACATTATGTATAGTACATGTGTGAACACTGTGGTACACATTATGTATAGTACATGTGTGAACACTAGTGGTCACATTATGTATAGACATGTGTGAACACTGTGGTACATTATGTATAGTACATGGTGAACACTGTGGTACACATTATGTATAGTACATGTGTGACACTGGTGGTACAATTATGATAGTACATGTGTGAACACTGTGGTACAATTATGTATAGTACATGTGTAACACTGTGGTACACATTATGTATAGTACATGTGTGAAACTGGTGGTACATTATGTATAGTACATGTGTGAACACTGGTGGTACATTATGTATAGTACATGTGTGAACACTAGTGGTACATTATGTATAGTACATGTGTGAACACTGTGGTAACATTATGTATAGTACATGTGTGAACACTGTGGTACACATTATGTATAGTACATGTGTGAACACTGTGGTACATTATGTATAGTACATGTGTGAACACTAGTGGTACAATTATGTATAGTACATGTGTGAACACTGGTGGTACATTATGTATAGTACATGTGTGAACACTAGTGGTACAATTATGTATAGTACATGTGTGAACACTGGTGGTACATTATGTATAGTACATGTGTGAACACTAGTGGTACACATTATGTATAGTACATGTGTGAACACTGGTGGTACATTATGTATAGTACATGTGTGAACACTGGTGGTACATATTATGTATGTACATGTGGTGAACACTGTGGTACATTATGTATAGTACATGTGTGAACACTAGTGGTACAATTATGTATAGTACATGTGTGAACACAGTTGGTAACATTATGTATAGTACATGTGTGAACACTGTGGTACATTATGTATAGTACATGTGTGAACACTGTGGTACATTATGTATAGTACATGTGTGAACACTAGTGGTACACATAATGTATAGTACATGTGTGAACACTGTGGTACACATTATGTATAGTACATGTGTGAACACTGTGGTAACATTATGTATAGTACATGTGTGAACACAGTGGTACATTATGTATAGTACATGTGTGAACACTGTGGTAACATTATTATAGACATGTGGAACACTGTGGTACACATTATGTATAGTACATGTGTGAACACTAGTGGTACAATTATGTATAGTACATGTGTGAACACTAGTGGTACAATTATGTATAGTACATGTGTGAACACTGGTGGTACACATTATGTATAAGTACAATGTGTGAACACTGGTGGTACAGATTATGTATAGTACATGTGTGAACACTAGTGGTAACATTATGTATAGTACATGGTGAACACTGGTGGTACACATTATGTATAGTACATGTGTGAACACTGTGGTACACATTATGTATAGTACATGTGTGAACACTGTGGTACATTATGTATAGTACATGTGTGAACACTAGTGGTACACATTATGTATAGTACATGTGTGAACACTGTGGTACAGATTATGTAATAGTACATGTGTGAACACTGGTGGTACATTAGTATAGTACATGTGAACACTAGTGGTACAATTATGTATAGTACATGTGTGAACACTGTGGTACATTATGTATAGTACATGTGTGAACACTGTGGTACAATTATGTATAGTACATGTGTGAACACTAGTGGTACATTATGTATAGTACATGTGTGAACACTAGGTGGTACAATTATGTATAGTACATGTGTGAACACTAGTGGTAACATTATGTATAGTACATGTGTGAACACTGGTGGTACATTATGTATAGTACATGTGTGAACACTAGTGGTACAATTATGTAAGTACATGTGTGACACTAGTGGTACATTATGTATAGTACATGTGTGAACACTAGTGGTAACATTATGTATAGTACATGTGTGAACACTAGTGGTACATTATGTATAGTACATGTGTGAACACTAGTGGTAACATTATGTATAGTACATGTGTGAACACTGGTGGTAACATTATGTATAAGTACATGTGTGAACACTAGTGGTACATTATGTATAGTACATGTGTGAACACTAGTGGTACATTATGTATAGTACATGTGTGAACACTGGGTACATTATGTATAGTACATGTGTGAACACTGGTGGTACATTATGTATAGTACATGTGTGAACACTAGTGGTACACATTATGTATAGTACATGTGTGAACACTGGTGGTACACATTATGTATAGTACATGTGTGAACACTAGTGGTACAATTATGTATAGTACATGTGTGAACACTAGTGGTACCATTATGTATAGTACATGTGTGAACACTGGTGGTACATTATGTATAGTACATGTGTGAACACTAGTGGTACACATTATGTATAGTACATGTGTGAACACTAGTGGTACAATATGTATAGTACATGTGGAACACTGTGGTACAATTAGTATAGTACATGTGTGAACACTAGGTGGTACATTATGTATAGTACATGTGTGAACACTAGTGTACAATTATGTATAGTACATGTGTGAACACTGTGGTACACATTATGTATAGTACATGTGTGAACACTGTGGGACATTATGTATAGTACATGTGTGAACACTAGTGGTACACATTATGTATAGTACATGTGTGAACACTAGTGGTACACATTATGTATAGTACATGTGTGAACACTAGTGGTACACATTATGTATAGTACATGTGTGAACACTAGTGGTACATTATGTATAGTACATGTGTGAACACTGTGGTACAATTATGTATAGTACATGTGTGAACACTGGGGTACATTATGTATAGTACATGTGTGAACACTAGTGGTACAATTAATGTATAGTACATGTGTGAACACTAGTGGTACATTATGTATAGTACATGGTGAACACTAGTGGTACACATTATGTATAGACATGTGTGAACACGTGTGTACGATTATGTATAGTACATGTTAACACTAGTGTAACAGTTATGTAAGTAAATGTGGAACACTAGGTGAGACATTATGTATAGTACATGTGTGAACACTAGGTACAATATGTATAGTACATGTGTGAACATGTGTACAATTATGTTAGTACATGTGTGAACAACTAGTGGTACATTATGTATAGTACATGTGTGAACACTGGTGTACATATGTAATAGTCATGTGTGAACACTAGTTTACAATTATGTATAGTACATGTGTGAACACGAGGTACTTAATTAGTATAGACATGTGTGAACACCTAGTGGTACAATATGTATAGTACATGTGGTGAACACTGGTGGTACAGATTAGTAATGACATGGTGACACATGGTATACATTATGTATAGTACATGTGTGAACTAGTGGTACAATTATGATAGTAGTTAAGGGTACAATATTTATAGTAATGAACACTAGTGGTACATTATGTATAGTACAAGTGTGAACACTATGGTACACCATTATTATAGTACATGTGTGGAACACTGTGGTACAATTATTAAGTACATTGTGAACACTAAGTGGTACATTATTATATACATGTGTGACACTGTGTACACATTATGATTGTAACATTGTGAACAACAGTGTAACACATTAATGTATAGTACATTGTCACACAGTGGTACATATAGTATAGCAAAATGTGTAACACTAGTGGACATTAAGATGTACAATGTTGAACACAATTAACATTAGTATATACATGAGTGTGACATGGTGGTACAATTATGTATACGTACATGTGTGAACACTGGTGGTACATTATGTATAGTACATGTGTGAACACTAGTGGTACATTATGTATAGTACATGTGTGAACACTAGTGGTACACATTAAAGTATAGTACATGTGTGTAACACTAGTGGTACACATTATGTATAGTAACATGTGGAACACTAGTGGTACACATTATGTATAGTACATGTGTGAACACTAGTGGTACACATTATGTATAGTACATGTGTGAACACTAGTGGTACATTATGTATAGTACATGTGTGAACACTAGCTGGTACATTATGTATAGTACATGTGTGAACACTAGCTGGTACATTATATGTATAGTACATGTGTGAACACTAGTGGTACATTATGTATAGTCACAGGTCAGTCCTTTCTGCACATCAACTGGTTTGGTCAAGACACACGTCTGATGAAGGTAACACTGAACTGAGGCTGTACTGACCCATGCTAAACTATAACATAAAACATCTGTTATGATAATCTTAGTTTATGATACAAGATTATTGGGGTACTTTTGATGGGAATGATGAGACTTTACGCGTCAGATTATGTATGGTACAACCTTAGTTTTATAAAATATGATCATTGGGGTACTTTTGATGAACGAGTACTTTACTCTGCACATATGTATGGTACAACCTAGTTTTATAAAATATAATCTTTGGTACTTTTGAGGAGAAGTACTAAGACAGATATGTATGGTACAACCTTAGTTTTATAAAATCGATTATTGGGTACTTGATGAGACGATACTTTACGTGTCAGATTATGTATGGTACAACTTAGTTATAAAAATGATTAGGGGTACTTTGATCGAGATGATACTTTATGTGACAGATTATGTATGTACAACCTTAGTTTTATAAAATAATTATGGTACTTTTGAGGGAGATGCATACATTATGTGCACAGATTATGTATGTACAACTTAGTTTATAAAATATGAATAAGGTGAACTTTGATGGAGACGAGTACTTTATGTCACTAGATTGCTATGGTCAACCTGTTTAATAAAATATGATATTGGGTAACTTTTGATGGCAGTACTTCATTCAGATTGTCTTGGTACAACCTAGTTTATAAAATAAAATCATTGGTATTTTAACTTTTGACTCCTCACTCCTGTCCACCAGCATCCTGCATCTGTCAACCATGTTAGCAAAGCAAAAACTTAACCCTTTGATCCCACAGACCTGTCAGTAAGAATCTGCACTGTCACTCTATTATGCAAGGCAGAAATTTGACGTTTGATTTTCCGCACCTGTCACCGACATCCTGCATCGACAACCAGTTTAGCAAAGCAAAAACTTAACCTTGATTCCTACAGGAAGCTGTGGATAGGGTGAAGGAATTAAAGGATTAAGTTTTTGTAGTTTTGCGGAAGGTGCATTTAATAATAATGATGAGTACTTTATTGCGATAGATTATGAGTACAACCTGTAGTTTTATTAAACAGATTATTGGGGTACTTTTAATGATAATGATGAGTACTTTATGTGACAGATTATGTATGGTACAACCTTATTTTATAAATAAGATTATTGGGGTACTTTTCATAGGAATGATGAGTATTTCATGTGACAGATTACGTGTGTGACCTCTCACCTTGTGACAATGGGGTCAGCGGCATGGTTGGGTCCCCATCGACCTAATCGACCTCTGCCAACCATCCCCGTTCTTCCGATGGGGTTCCTGCACACACAGCAAGGTCAGTCAGTCCTCCCATCAATACAGCAAGGTCAGTCAGTCCTCCCATCAATACAGCAAGGTCAGTCAGTCCTCCCATCAATACAGCAAGGTCAGTCAGTCCTCCCACCAATACAGCAAGGTCAGTCAGTCCTCCCACCAATACAGCAAGGTCAGTCAGTCCTCCCACCAATACAGCAAGGTCAGTCAGTCCTCCCATCAATACAGCAAGGTCAGTCAGTCCTCCCATCAATACAGCAAGGTCAGTCAGTCCTCCCATCAATACAGCAAGTCAGTCAGTCCCTCCCATCAATACAGCAAGGTCAGTCAGCCCTCCCATCAATACAGCACGGTCAGTCAGTCCTCCCATCAATACAGCAAGGTCAGTCAATCCTCCCATCAATACAGCACGGTCAGTCAGTCCTCCCATCAATACAGCAAGGTCAGTCAGTCCTCCCATCAATACAGCAAGGTCAGTCAAGGTCAGTCAGTCCTCCCATCAGTACAGCCAACGTCTCAAAGAACCCAAACATCAACCCAGACAGAAGCCAAGGCTCTCAACCACCAATGAGTTAGTATCCAACCCTGACATAGCATCAGACTGATGCGTCCTGGTCATGTCAATATTTTTGTATCATGCGAATACCAACAAGGTCAGTCAGTCCTCCCATCAATACAGCAAGGTCAGTCAGCCCTCCCATCAATACAGCAAGGTCAGTCAGCCCTCCCATCAATACAGCAAGGTCAGTCAGTCCTCCCATCAATACAGCAAGGTCAGTCAGTCCTCCATCAATACAGCACGGTCAGTCAGTCCTCCCATCAATACAGCAAGGTCAGTCAGTCCTCCATCAATACAGCAAGGTCAGTCAGTCCTCCCATCAGTACAGTCTCTACACTCTCCAAAGAACCCAAACACTCCTACCCAGACAGAAGCCAAGCTCATCAACCCCATGTTTATCCCAACCCTGACATAGCATCAGACTGATGCGTTCCCTGGTCATGTCAATATTTTTGTATGCATGCCAAACATGGACCATAACAGCAGACATTGAAAGAAGGATACAGGCAATGGAGATGAGATGCTTCCGCAAACTCCTTGGTATCTCGTACAAAGATCATATAACCAATAAGGAAGTGAAAACCCGAATCGAAAACGCCATTGGGCCGTATGAAGACCTCCTGACCTCAGTGAAAAGACGCAAACTGAGGTGGTACGGGCACGTCACACGATCATCTGGACTGGCCAAGACCGTCTTGCAGGGAACAGTTCAGGGAGGGAGACGAAGAGGCAGACAGAGAAAAAGATGGGAAGACAATATCAGAGAGTGGACTGGCCTTGAATGGAATATCATTCTGCGGAAAGCTGAGGACCGTGAGGAGTGGAGGAAGTTGGTTGCAAAATCTTCAGTGGTGCCCCAACGGTCAACCAGACTACGGGACTGATGATGATGATGATGACATAGCAGTGCCAGAACTGGGCACTGATCAAGTCCCTACAGTCTGAAAGTACTACCTGTGAGATGTGTTGTTTGACAAGAGCTGTCAACAACCCAGACATGACACGATCAGAAACATCAAGATCAGAGAAATGGTGGTAACAAATTTCAGTCCACCATCTTTTTCATCAACAGAAGATTAAATGGACCGGTCATCTGACCACAATGCAAACCCAACAGGTGGCTCAACGTTCATCAACAACAACAATGTGTCAGATCTACATCAAGAGACGGACCAAGGAAAAACTTGTTTTTCTGTCCCATTTGTGCCTCGCTTCACCAGTCACACATTCTGAGACACTTTTTCATCATTCTACAATGATGAATGATGATGGGGATGATAATCCTGACGCTATGGATTTATATTTTGGATTGAGACTGCATGACAGGCCTGTACTTTAAGCTTTCACCAAACACATCATGTACTGACGCTGATAAAGAAACACTGATGTCACACAGCATTTCTCCGGCTTCAGACCTGTCAGCTTCCAGCTGACCATCAACTCTTTCTTCCTGCAACACCTGTGATGGTACAAGTGGACACATCAGTCACAAAGGGAGGGAATTCTCTGATGAAGGTGTGTGTCCCCAAAGTGGACACATGAGTCACAAAGGGAGGGAATTCTCTGATGAAGGTGTGTGTCCCCAAAGTGGACACATGAGTCACAAAGGGAGGGAATTCTCTGATGAAGGTGTGTGTCCCCAAAGTGGACACATGAGTCACAAAGGGAGGGAATTCTCTGATGAAGGTGTGTGTGCCCAAAGCCAACACAGGACCAAACATTCACACATTCACTGTGAACAAACTCCAATAACACGATCATGTGTTGCATGGCCAGCTGGACCTGACTTGTGTCTTGTCCATCACCATGTGGTGATAAAGACCTCAACTTGCTCAGGGCGTAATGAGGACCATGCTCCATCTCCCTTCTCCCTGCTTTACTTGCCACAGTCCCCAGCAGGGTCAGATACCCATTTACAGCTGGGTGGACTGTTGACTACATGCTCGTTTTTTGTCAAAGCAGAACTAAACCTGTGTTACCTGACTGTAGATCTACACCACCTCGGTCTGTGTTCGTTACATGTACCTGTGTTACATGACTGTACATCTACACCACCTGGGTCTGTTACATGTACCTGTGTTACCTGACTGTACATCTACACCACCTGGGTCTGTGTTTGTTACATGTACCTGTGTTACATGACTACATCTACACTACCTGGGTCTGTGTTGTTACATGTACCTGTGTTACCTGACTGTACATCTACACCACCTGGGTCTCTGTTACATGTACCTGTGTTACCTGACTGTACATCTACACCACCTGGGTCTGTGTTTGTTACATGTACCTGTTACATGACTGTACATCTACACCACCTGGGTCTGTGTTTGTTACATGTACCTGTGTTACCCGACTGTACATCTACACCACCTGGGTCTGTGTTTGTTACATGTATCTGTGTTACATGACTGTACATCTACACCACCTGGGTCTCTGTTACATGTACCTGTGTTACCTGACTGTACATCTACACCACCTGGGTCTGTGTTTGTTACATGTACCTGTTACCTGACTGTACATCTACACCACCTGGGTCTGTGTTTGTTACATGTACCTGTTACATGACTGTACATCTACACCACCTGGGTCTGTGTTTGTTACATGTACCTGTGTTACCTGACTGTACATCTACACCACCTGGGTCTGTGTTTGTTACATGTACCTGTGTTACATGACTGTACATCTACACCACCTGAGTCTGTGTTTGTTACATGTACCTGTTACATGACTGTACATCTACACCACCTGGGTCTGTGTTTGTTACATGTATCTGTGTTACATGACTGTACATCTACACCACCTGAGTCTGTGTTTGCTACATGTACCTGTGTTACATGACTGTACATCTACACCACCTGAGTCTGTGTTTGCTACATGTACCTGTGTTACATGACTGTACATCTACACCACCTGAGTCTGTGTTTGCTACATGTACCTGTGTTACCTGACTGTACATCTACACCACCTGGGTCTCTGTTACATGTACCTGTGTTACATGACTGTACATCTACACCACCTGGGTCTCTGTTACATGTACCTGTGTTACATGACTGTACATCTACACCACCTGGGTCTCTGTTACATGTACCTGTGTTACCTGACTGTACATCTACACCACCTGGGTCTGTGTTTGTTACATGTACCTGTGTTACATGACTGTACATCTACACCACCTGGGTCTCTGTTACATGTACCTGTGTTACATGACTGTACATCTACACCACCTGGGTCTCTGTTACATGTACCTGTGTTACCTGACTGTACATCTACACCACCTGGGTCTGTGTTTGTTACATGTACCTGTGTTACATGACTGTTCATCTACACCACCTGGGTCTGTGTTTGTTACATGTACCTGTGTTACATGACTGTACATCTACACCACCTGAGTCTGTGTTTGCTACATGTACCTGTGTTACATGACTGTACATCTACACCACCTGGGTCTGTGTTTGTTACATGTAGCTGTGTTACATGACTGTACATCTACACCACCTGGGTCTCTGTTACATGTACCTGTGTTACCTGACTGTACATCTACACCACCTGGGTCTGTGTTTGTTACATGTACCTGTGTTACATGACTGTACATCTACACCACCTGAGTCTGTGTTTGTTACATGTACCTGTGTTACATGACTGTACATCTACACCACCTGGGTCTGTGTTTGTTACATGTACCTGTGTTACCTGACTGTACATCTACACCACCTGGGTCTGTGTTTGTTTCATGCAGTTTCTATTTAAAAGATGGATAAGATCTCAGCGCTTAGATTTGATTTCTATCAAGATTTTGCGCTATATAAATAAATAAATTATTGTAATTATTATTATTATCTGTCAGTGTCACGTCAGTGCAGATGAATGAAGTTTGCTCTGAGCGTGGAGACGCTACAGTGAAAATCTGAAACTGAAAGTGCACCCAACCACACACAGTAGCATACCAGCAATCTCACCTGGGACAGTTGTCAACAACGGCGTATTTTCCCATGTGACTTACGCGGTCCACATTCCCATCCAGGCTGTTCCACTGTGGTATGCTACAACAATACAACGCATAATAACTGATATTATAATATACATTAATCTGTTCCATATTGATGCTCTACACAACAGAACAATCGATAATAACAATTAACATACAATAATCTATGTTGGGTCACTACACAACAACACATAACTGACG
This sequence comes from Monoplex corrugatus, assembly GCA_030674185.1. Lineage (NCBI taxonomy): Eukaryota > Metazoa > Mollusca > Gastropoda > Littorinimorpha > Ranellidae > Monoplex > Monoplex corrugatus. Next base: position 1,783,063 of record JAPXFY010000022.1, on the reverse strand, counting down.
ATAACATTACTATAATCTGCTCCATGCTGGTAATCTACGCAACATAACAACACGTAATACCTGATACTAACATATAACAATACGTTCCATGTTGGTACACCACACCACACAACAACATGTAACTGATAACAACATACAATAAACTGTTCCATGTTGGTACACCACACAACACAACAACATGTAACTGATAACAACATACAATAAACTGTTCCATGTTGGTACACCACACAACACAACAACATGTAACTGATAACAACATACAATAACCTGTTCCATGTTGGTACATCACACAACACAACATGTAACTGATAACAACATACAATAACCTGTTCCATGTTGGTACACCACACAACAACAACATGTAACTGATAACAACATACAATAAACTGTTCCATGTTGGTACACCACACCACACAACATGTAACTGATAACAACATACAATAAACTGTTCCATGTTGGTACACCACACAACACAACATGTAACTGATAACAACATACAATAACCTGTTCCATGTTGGTACACCACACAACACAACAACATGTAATTGATAACAACATACAATAACCTGTTCCATGTTGGTACACCACACAACACAACACAACATGTAACTGATAACAACATACAATAACTGTTCCATGTTGGTACACCACACAACACAACAACATGTAACATAACAACATACAATAACCTCTTCCATGTTGGTACACACAACAACACAACAACTGTAACTGATAACAACATACAATAACCTGTTCCATGTTGGTACACCACACAACACAACATGTAACTGATAACAACATACAATAACCTGTTCCATGTTGGTACACCACACAACACAACAACATGTAACTGATAACAACATACAATAACTGCTCCATGTTGGTACACCACACAACACAACAACATGTAACTGATAACAACATACAATAACATGTTCCATGTGGTACACAACAACACAACAACATGTAAGTGATAACAACATTAATAACCTGTTCCATGTTGGTACACAACACAACACAACACAACAACATGTAACTAATAACAACATACAATAAACTGTTCCATGTTGGTACACCACACAACACAACATGTAACTGATAACATACAATAACCTGTTCCATGTTGGTACACCACACAACACAACAACACATAATAACTGATAATAATGTACAATAATCTGTTCCATGCTGATGCTCTACACAATATACCAATACACAGAGTCATAACTAATAATAAAATAAAATAATAACATTACTGTGATAATCATAAAGACATCAGCCTGAGAACACGGCAATCATCCTCTCTCCTCATCCACTCTCTCCATGCAAAAGCATGCGCCATCACTGAGTGTGTGTGTGTGTGTGTGTGTGTGTGTGTGGTGCGTGCGTGCGTTGCGTGCGTGGTGCGTGTGCGTGCGTGGTGCGTGGTGCGTGGTGTGTGTGTGTGTGTGTGTGTGTGTGTGTCACTGTGTGTGCGTGTGAACAACACCAATAACTGTCATGTACAAAGTACAACACCAATAACTGTCACACACACAGTACAACACCAATAACTGTCACACAACAGTACAACACCAATAACTGTCACACACACAGTACAACACCAAACTGTCACACACACAGTACAACACCAATAACTGTCAAACAAAGTACAACACCATAACTGTCACACACACAGTCAACACCAACACCTGTCACACACACAGTACAACACCAATAACTGTCACACACACAGTACAACACCAACACCTGTCACACACACAGTACAACACCAATAACTGTCACACACACAGTACAACACCAATAACTGTCACACACAGTACAACACCAACACTGTCACACACACAGTACAACACCAATAACTGTCACACAAAGTACAAACCAAAACTGTCACACACACAGTACAACACAACCAAAACTGTCACACAACAGTACAACACCAATAACTGTCACACACAGTACAACACCAACAGCTGTACACAACACAGTACAACACCAATAACTGTCATAGACAAAGTACAACACCAATAACTGTCACACACACAGTACAACACCAAAACTGTCACAACACAGTACAACACCAATAACTGTCACACACACGTACAACACCAACAGCTGTCACACACACAGTACAACACCAATAACTGTCACACAAACAGTACACAAACCAATAAACTGTCACACACACAGTACAACACCAAACTGTCAACACACAGTACAACACCAATAACTGTCACACACAAAGTACAACACCAAACTGTCACACACACAGTACAACACCAATAACTGTCACACACACAGTACAACACCAAAACTGTCACACACAAGTACAACACAATAACTGTCACACACAGTACAACACCAAAATACTGTCAACACACACAGTACAACACCAATAACTGTCACACACAGTACAACACAATCTGTCACACACAGTACACACCAAACTGTCACACCACAGTACAACACAACAACTGTCACAACAAGTACAACACCAATAACTGTCACACACAGTACAACACCAATAACTGTCACACACACAGTACACACCATAACTGTCACACAACAGTACACACAAACTGTCACACACAAGTACAAACCAAAACTGTCACACAACGTACAACACATAACTGTCACAACAAGTACACACCAATAACTGTCACACAAGTACAACCAATAACTGTCACACAACAGTACAACACCAAAACTGTCACACACAAGTACAACACAATACTGTCACACACAGTACACACCAATAACTGTCACACACAGTACACCCAAACTGTCACCACACAGTACAACACCAATAACTGTCACACAAGTACAACACCAATAACTGTCACACACAGTACAACACCAAACTGTCACACACAGTACAACACAATAACTGTCACACAAGTACAACACAATAACTGTCACACACAGTACACACCAATAACTGTCACACACAAGTACAACACAATAATGTCACACAGTACAAACCAAACTGTCACACACAGTACAACACCAAACTGTCACACACACAGTACAACACAATAACTGTCACACAAAGTACAACACCAAACTGTCACACAAGACAACCACACTGTCAACAGTAAACACAACTGTCACACACAGTACAACACATACTGTCACACACGTACAAACCAAACTGTCACACACAGTACAACACCAAACTGTCACACACAGTACAACACCAATACTGTCACACACAGTACAACACCAAACTGTCACACAAAGTACAACACCAAACTGTCACACACGTACAACACCATAACGTCACACACGTACAACACCAACTGTCACACACAGTACACCCATACTGTCAACACAGTACAACACCAATAACTGTCACACACAGTACAACACCATAACTGTCACACACAGTACAACACCAATAACTGTCACAACAAGTACAACACCAAACTGTCACACACACGTACAACACCAAACTGTCACACACAGTACAACACCAAACTGTCACACACAGTACAACACCATAACTGCACACACAAGTACAACACAATACTGTCACACACACAGTACAACACACACTGTCACACACAAATACAACACAACACTGTCACACACACAGTACAACACCAATAACTGTCACAACAAATACAAACCAAAACTGTCACACACAAAACACAAACTGTCACACCAAGTACAACACAATAACTGTCACACCAGTAAACACCAAACTACACACAGTACAACACCAATAACTGTCACACACACAGTACAACACCATAACTGTCACACACAGTACAACACAATAACTGTCACAACAGTACAACACAAATGTCACACACAGTACAACACCAATAACTGTCACACACAGTACACACCAAAACTGTCACACACAACAGACAACACCAATACTGTCACACACAGTACAACACCAAACTGTCACACACAGTACAACACAATACTGTCACACACAGTACAACACCAACTGTCACCACAAGTACAACACCAAAACTGTCCACACAGTACAACACCAAACTGTCACACACATACACCCAATACTGTCACACACACGACAACACCAAACTGTCACAACAGTACAACAACTGTACACAACAGTACACACCAATAACTGTCACACACAGTACAACACAATAACTGTCACACACAGTACAACACCAACTGTCACAAGTACAACAAACTGTCACACACAAGTACAACAACTTCACACACAAGTACACACCAATAACTGCACCACAGTACAACACCAATACTGCACAACAGTACAACACAAACTGTCACAACAGTCAACACCAATAACTGTCACAACAGTACACACCAAACTGTCACACAAGTACAACACAAACTGTCACACACACATAAACACCAATAACTTCACACACAAGTACAACACATAACTGTCACACACAATAAACACCAAACTGTCACACAAGTAAACTTGTCAAAGTAACACAATAACTGCACACCAGTACAACACCAAAACTGTCACACACAGTACAACACAACTGTCACACAAAGTACAACACCAATACTGCACACACAGTACAACACCAAACTGTCACACACACAGTACAACCAAAACTGCACACAAGTACAACAACTGTCACACAAGTAAACCCAAACCTGTCACACCAAGTACAACACCAAAACGTCCACACACAGTACAACACCAAACTGTCACACACAGTCAACACCAATAACGTCACACACAGTACAACACCAATAACTGTACACACAGTACAACACCAAATGCACACACCAGTACACACCAACTGTAACCACAGTACAACACAATGTCCACACAGTACAACACCAATACTGTCACACACAGTACACACCAACTGTCACAACACAGTACAACACAACTGTCACACAAAACAACACCAATACTTCACAAGTCAACACATAACTGTCACACAAAGTACAACACCAATACTGTCACACACAGTACAACACCATAACTGTCACACAAGACACACCAATACTGTCAACAGTAACACCAAACTTCACACCGTCAACACAACTCACATAAACCAAATGTCAACACAGACAACCACTGTCACACAGTACAACACATAACTTACACAAATACAACCAACTTCACACAGTACAACACAACTCACACAGACAACCCAATACTGTACCACAAGTACACACAATCACCAGTACAACAACTGACACAGTAAACAAAACTGTCACAAAGTACAACACCAACGCCCACAATACACCCAACTGTCACAATACAACAAACGCCAACAGAAACCAAACTGTACACAAGTACAACGACACAACTAACCCTGTACACGTAACCCAAACTTCACCCAGTAAACCATACTGCAAGTACACACCGGTCAACAAGTACACATAACGTACACCACACATAATTACAACCGTACAACCAACTCACATACAACAACTGCAAACATACAACACAAAGCACACACACAGTACAACACCAATAACTGTCACACACAAAGTTTCAACACCAATAACTGTCACACACAGTACAACACCAATAACTGTCACACCAAAGTACAACACCAATAACTGTCACACACAAGTACAACACCAATGAACTGTCACACCACAGTACAACACCAATACCTGTCACACACAGTACAACACCAAACCTGTCACAACACAGTACAACACCAACACTGTCACACACAAGTACAACACCATAACTGTCACACACAAAGTACAACACCAACACGTCACACACAGTACAACACCAAACTGTCACACACACAGTACAAACACCAATAACTGTCACACACAAGTACAACACCAATAACTGTCACACACAGTACAACACCAACAGCTGTCACACACACAGTACACACCACTGTCACACACAGTACAACACCAATAACGTCACACAACAGTACAACACCCAATAACTGTCACACACAGTACAACACCAATAACTGTCACACACACAGTACAACACCAATAACTGTCACACACACAGTACAACACCAAACTGTCACACACACAGTACAACACCAACAACTGTCACACACAGTACAACACCAATAACTGTCACACACACAGTACAACACCAAACTGTCACACACACACAGTACAACACCAATAACTGTCACACAGTACAACACCAACAGCTGTCACACACACAGTACAACACCAATAACTGTCACACAACAGTACAACACCAATAACTGTCACACAACAAGTACAACACCAATAACTGTCACACACACAGTACAACACCAATAACTGTCACACACACAGTACAACAACTCACAAACTGTCACACACTAACACAGTACAACACCAATAACTGTCCACACACAGTACAACACCAATAACTGTCACACACACAGTACAACACCAATAACTGTCACACACACAGTACAACACCAATAACTGTCACACACAAAGTACAACACCAACACCTGTCACACACACAGTACAACACCAATAACTGTCACACACACAAGTAAAACCACCAATAACTGCCCACACACAGTACAACACCAATAACTGTCACACACAAGTACAACACCAATAACTGTCACACACAAAGTACAATACCAACACCTGTCACACAAAGTACAGCACCAACACCTGTCACACACAAAGTACAGCACCAACACCTGTCACACACAAAGTACAGCACCAACACCTGTCACACACAAAGTACAGCACCAACACCTGTCACACACAAAGTACAACACCAACACCTGTCACACACAAAGTACAACACCTGTCACACACAAAGTACAGCACCAATAACTCACTGCGTTTTGTCAACCCTGACATCAACATCAGCCCAGGCAGGTGCAGCCTCCACACTGGGGGCAGTGTAGTCCACTGGCTTGTACTGCGGGAATGATTTGTTCCACGGCACCTTGCCGTTCAGTACTTTGAAGCGTTTCACATTTTGTGAACCTGGGTACACCTCACAGCGAGCTTTGGTGTGGATTTTAATCCCAGGATCCCGTGGTTTGGAGGCAATGCCTCCCATACCTTCAGCCAACTGGAAAACAACACATTTATTCCTTACTGGTGTGTCAATACATTTAGCCAACAGGAAAGAAAACTGTTTATCAATGTCAACTGTGTAATCATCAGTATATCAATCAAACATGAACTGAGTATAAAGATGCCACACTCTGCTTCAAAGAGCTTTCAAAGATACAAACATTAATTCAAGCCTAGTTCAAGCTCTCTACACCGTACACAGTCTGCTAACACTGCATTTAAGAAATTTTCCTTATTTATGCCCAATGCCTTTCAAAAATCCTAAATACAAATCTTTCCAGAACATCTACAAAATCTCTTCATACATTATCTTAATCAATTGCTTTCCAAACTCCCAATCTTTAGGGGCAGCACAAACCTTAGAGTCACAGCTTTTCTTCAACATTTAGGGGCAGCACAACCTTACATCACAGCTGTTCTTCCAATACATTTAGGGCAGCACAACCTTAACATTACAGCTGTTTCTCCAAACATTTAGGGACCACACAACCTTAACATCACAGTTGTTCTCCATACATTTAGGGACAGCACAACCTTAACATCACAGTTGTTCTCCATACATTTAGGGACAGCACAACCTTAACATCACAGCTGTTCTCCATACATTTAGGACAGTACAACCTTTCCCATCAAGGTGTTCTCCTATAATTTGGGACAGAAATTTCATAGGTTTTCCTATTTAGTACATTCTGAAATCAACAGGTTATCCATATTAGGGCACCCTTACTCACAGTGTTCTCATGCAGTTTACTACGTACACTTAAATCACATTTCTCATACATTTATGCACTTCAATTATAATATACGGTTTAAATTTGGACCCAATCTGACCATTTCCCAGCTTGGTTTCATACTTTTAGGGGACTCACAACAAATAAGTTTTCACATACAATGTCAAACTTAACAGTTCTTGTTTTCCATACAGCATTAATGGAGCAGACAAACTTAATAATGTTCAACTTTAGACAGCACAACCTTAACATCACAGCTGTTCTCCATACATTTAGGCACAGCACAACCTTAACATCACAGCTGTTCTCCATACATTTAGGCACAGTACAACCTTAACATCACAGCTGTTCTCCATACATTTAGGCACAGTACAACCTTAACATCACAGCTGTTCTCCATACATTTAGGCACAGTACAACCTTAACATCACAGCTGTTCTCCATACATTTAGGCACAGCACAACCTTAACATCACAGCTGTTCTCCATACATTTAGGCACAGTACAACCTTTGCATCAAAGGTGTTCTCCATACATTTAGGCACAGTACAACCTTTGCATCAAAGGTGTTCTATCTATATTTTGGCAGAAGATTTTCATGGGGATTTTTTTTCTAGTACATTCTGAAATCAAAGAGATTAATACCATTTAGGGACCCTCTGACAGTTTTGTTGCAGTTCTCTTCCTTAAAACATTATTCTACCATGTTATAGCACTTCTATATATATATACGAGTTTAAATTGACCCAATCTGACCTAGTTCCCAGAACTACATGCATTTTACTATAGTGACTCACAGACAAAAGTTTCACAATACAATGTCAAACTGTGGCAGTTTTTGTTTTCCATAACCAGCATTCCAAATGGAGCAGACAAAATTAATAATGTCAAGTTATACTGACCTGCGCAGAGAAATGGATTATGTTCCAAATCGTGAACATTTAGATGAATAATAATCATTCACTCCACAACAAAAGACAACAACTGCAGACAAACCTTTTTAATACTGTTAGTGTTACTCCTTTTTTCTCCCTCCTCTTCACGAGAGTTCCTCTCTCGACTAATCACCAAACATACTCAAAACACGGTCACTTGCACTCACCTCACACACTCTACAACATTCTCCCCACCTAGCGTCTCTCTGACTCCAACAAAAACTATTAGATATCAATGAATGACACTAAGTTGACTGACACTGTTTAATAGATAGCCTCTTAATAGAGTTAATGTCTATCAATAGTATCAACAGCACTTGTTTGGGAGAGCACAACAGAACATGGTGTTTGCCTTCATATGTTGCACATTCTGCTTGACATCTTCAATACATGTGACCCTTTGTCTGTTGCTAAACATGCACCCATAAGCTTCAAGATCCCCCTCCTTGGCTTTACCCCACTAGAGCTTTAGTAAGTTTAAAGCACTGCTACAGAGTGTGACTCTTTGTCACAAAGACCACATTTTGGCCGAGTACTGCCAGGCACAGAATGAAGTTCACAACATGTAGCTACTGACTGGGTCTGCTCTGAATGGCACACTTCTTCATCCACAAATGTCCGTGACCGCTCTCGCCACTCAATTTCCCGATGTATGAAATCCAAACTCTTGAAACCCTGGCATTTTTTCTGAAGTCAGCAGCCTTAACAATGTTCTGCAGATCAGATGCATTCAGTTCAAACTCAGCTGCTGTCTGAGCATCATCAACTTGTCAAGGCTACCCAACCTCTTGATAATAAATATCATTTAGCTTGTCAGTATGACATTAGTTAATATGATAATAAATGTTATTTAGCTTGTCAGTACAATGATTAGTTAATATAATAATAAATGGTTTTTGAATAGAATTACTGATATAGGTGACTACTAAAATGAATATTTACTCTGTATTAACAGTTTGACATACTTTGTTGTGTTTACTGATTCACTTGCAGGACAAGTGTTATCACTGGCTTTGTCCTATTTATAAAACCTTCACTATTTCTGAGTCTCTGAGTGTGTGTGTGTGTGTGTGTGTGTGTGTGTGTGTGTGTGTGTGTGTGTGTGTGTGTGTGTGTGTGTGTGTGTTTGTGTATGTGTGTGTGTGTGTGTGTGTGTTTGTGTATGTGTGTGTGTGTGTCTGTGTGTTTGTGTGTGTGTGTGAGAGAGCATGTGTGAGTGTGTGTGAGTGAGTGAGTGTGTGTGTGCATGTGTGTGTGTGTGTGTGTGTGTGTGTGTGTGTGTGTGTATAAGACAGAGAGTCAGTAAGAGAAAGAGAGAGAGTTACATTACTTACAACATGTATTCATATCATTTTAGTGTTATCATGCAATATTGCCTACCAGTAAATCAATGTTTTCAAGCTACAAAAAGTGCACAAACACACACACACACACACACACACACACACACACACACACACACACACACACATGTATAGGCCCCTACATACACACATAATACACACACACACACACACACTCACCACACACACACACACACACTCCTCCATTTCCTGATTTTTAATTAGAGAATTAAAAAAAGAGAGAGAGAAAGAAAGAAAATGAATACCTATGCTAATGTCTTCCATTAGCAGTTGTCCTGTACCACCCCACAAAATTTAGCTCTGCCATGCCACCCGCCTGCTGAGGTCATGTCAGTTCCGGTACCCAGGTGAAGTCAGGTCACCCGAGTCATACGATACATCATTATGAAGGCATTATTATCATGATTATCAATTATGATTATTATAAGACTCGTCGGCGTTTCGTTATTTATCACAAACGTGTCTCCTGTAACAATGTCATGAACTCAGACTATCTAGGCTATCGTGGTATCAAAATCTACACATTGCCACTCAACTGGATCTACTTATCAGTTGGAACATTGTGACCAGGGACTGGGGTGTAAACAAAACAGTCGGTGTTTGGCCTACGCTACTCCACGGATACCCACGCTAAGCAAAAGCTGCGGCAGTTTAGAATTAGGGTCCTGCAGACCCGACAGATTCTGATTCTACGGCAGACCTACCTGACAGTAGCTATAGTTCCCACCATCAGTAACTGGCTTTAGAATCCGTGTAAATTGTGTAAAGAAGCCTGAAGCCAACCTGACCGCGGGCCACGATTTCGTTAGTGTTGTCATTCGCGATCCATTCCTATGCAAGGGGGATAAATCTAGTTTGGCAAAAAAAAGGTGGACCAGGCCAGGTTCGGGAGTGGTCGTAGTCGAAGATAAATGGAGCGTGAAGATTGGAAATGATAAAGTAAACTAACAAACACAGGTACGCGCGCAAGCACGCTTGCACACATATACACTGGCTGGGCAGGGCGGGCGGGTTTGGAGACAGGGGTGTGAGATGAGGTTTTCAGTAAATACATAGTATAACACAACATAAAAATGAACACCAGTAGGCTAATGCTTTCCGCCAGCTGTAAGTTTGGGACAGGCCCAAGTAGGGGAAATATTAATCAGATGTGTGTTTTTCACTTTAATCTCATTAAAGAACACAAGATCCCTCGGCAAAAGACTTGTCTCAGGCAAAACGCCATATTGTACTATTGAGGTAGACAGAAATGCATGCATGGAGCTGCATCGTGGCTACACGATCTCCCTGAATTTAACATCGTAAACCCTTTGTGACAAAAACAAAAACAAAACAAAACAAAAAAAATAGAAAGAAGGTGCGTTGCATGGGGGGGGCAGGGGGCGGGTTTGAGGCCGTGACAAAATGAAAATTCACACACACACATGCATGATATGCACGAATACGTGCGCCCCCCCTCCCCACACAGCCCCCCCCCCCCCTCCACATACACACACGCTGAGGTCTACTTACTGGGAAATTACTACTGGGCGAGCTGTTAGCTGTTAGCAGTGCAACTACCGGTACTCTAACAACAGGCGTGTGAATGACAATACCGATGTGTGTAGACATGTGTGTGAACATACACAGATGTAAGCCTGCTCGTGCGACAAAGAGGTTAATGTATGAACAAAACGTCCATGATACCTGTGTCATTTTGTTTTTTACGGGAATGTTAAAACGGGAAATCAGAGGAGAGCTGACGAAGAAAGAAGTCTGGTAATACTGCAGGTTAGAAAAGTAATGAGTGTTGACCAGGCCACAGATTTTGTTGTTTGTTTGTTTGTTTGTTGTTTTTGTTTGGTTTGGTTTGCAACATTTATAGGCCATTTTATGAGGAAGGGGATTTGGAGCACCTGGTCACAACGGGAAAGCTGGAGGGAAAGAGAGCACCGGGTAGACCCAGGAGAGAATGCTGGACGGACTTGCAAGGTGGCTGAGGATGAAGAGGGTGGGGAGATGCTGGGGGCAACGAGAGATAGAGATGGTTGGAAGTCCATGGTCGCCAACGCCATGCGGCAGGGCACCTGATGATGATGATGATGATGATGATTGGTTTGGTTTGGTTTGGCTTGATTTGGTTTAACTTGGGTTTTTTGTTTTGGTTTGGTTTGTTTGTTTGTTTGTTTGTTTGTTTGTTTGTTTGTTTTATGAATAACAACTATGTTAATTAATAACCACGGGAAAATGACTGAACGTCAACTGTGCTTGACTGATGAATGTGACAGATGAAGACGGCCAGATTTCACCAATACAGCCATAGCAAACTTCACGTAGCCCAGCAACGTATCATCATCATCATCATCATCATCGTCATCATCATAATCATCATCATCGTCATCATCATAATCATCATCATCATCATGTGTCCTGCCGCGTGGCTTGGCGATCATGGCCCTCTATACAAATCTATCTTTTGTCCCTGCAAATACATTTCTCATCCTCTCTGTCTTCATCCGCTCCGCTAATCAATCCAATATTTTCTCCCTGGGTCTACCTGGTGTTCTTTTTCCCTCCATCTTTCCTGTTGTGACTAGGTGCTCTAATTTCTCTTGCCTCATAAAATGTCCTGTAAATGTTGCTTGTCTTTTCCTAATCTTCATTAATGTTCTTTTTGCGTTTGCCTCTTTCAAGATTGTCTCGTCCGTTTTCTTCGTTGTCCACGGAACTCTTAACATTCTTCTTGGAAACCACATTTCAGCTGCGTCAGCGGTGTATATTTCAAGGAATATGTATGAACCATGGAAACCCTCAAAAGACAGAAACTCTGAACCAGTAAGCAGCCAAGCCAGAACTACATTCTATACACACAGCAAGCATATGTTTGGAGATCCAGCCACAAGTCCAGATACATGGATACCTATGAAGCAGTTGACCAGAAGAAAAGAAACCCGAAAGGAACATGGAAAAGAAATTACGTGAAACACAGAGAGAGAGGGAGGGAGGGAGGGAGGGAGGGAGAGAGAGAGATAGAGAGACAGACAGACAGACAGAGAGATGCAGCATACACACACATACACACACACACACACACACACACACACACACACACACACACACACACACACACCACCCACCACCACCACCCCACACACAAACACGCACACATAACTGGAAACATCTGCCAGCTAAAATACCTGGAAA
>JAPXFY010000022.1:1754855-1762355 GCA_030674185.1 Monoplex corrugatus | reverse complement strand
TAATTCTCCAGGAGTGCGAAAAAGCGTAAAAGCTTTGGTCAGGTCGACGATGGCAACGTATAAAGGCGCCTCTGACCACCACTACTACTGCTATTGCTACAGTGCAGTAGCAGCATAGCAGCAACAGTAGTAGTGAAGTAGCAACTGTAGCAGTAGCAGCAGCAGAGAAGTTACCAGCAGTAATAGTAGCAGGGGCAGCAGCAGTAGTGGTAATAGCAGCAGCATGAGTTGCAGCGATAAATGCAGTAGTGGTTAGAATCAGCACTAACAGAGTGCAGCAGCAGTAACAGTAATGGCAGCAGTAGTAGCAACAGTAGTAGTAGTTGTAGCAGCAGCAAGCAGCAGTAGTAGTAGTAGCAGCAGCAGATAGTAGAGTAATAGTAGTAGCAACAACAGCAGTAGTAGTAGTCAAGTAGTAGTAGTAGCAGTGTAGTAGTAGTTGTAGCATATTGCAGCAGCAGCAATGCCAGAACAGTAACACTAGCAGCAACAGTAGCAACAACAGTTAGCAGCACAGTTAGTAGCAGCAGCAACATGAATTGTAGCATGTAGTAGTAGTAGCAGCAGCAGTAGTTGTAGTGGTAGTAGTAACAGCAACACTATCAGTAGTAGTAACAGAACAATATCAGTAGTAGTAACAGCACACTATCAGTAGTAGTAACAGTAGTAGTAACAGCAACATATCAGTGGTAGTAAAAGTAGTAGTAACAGCATACACTATACAGTAGTAGTAACAGACATTATCAGTTAGTAGTAGTACAGCACATTATCAGTAGTAGTAACAGTTAGTAGTAACAGCAACACAGTATCAGTAGTAGTAGTATACACACAGTAGTAGTATACAGCAACACTATCAGTAGTAGTAACAGTAGTAGTAGTATAGCAACACTATCAGTGGTAGTAACAGTAGTAGTACAGCAACACTATCAGTAGTAGTACAACAACACTATCAGTAGTTAGTATACAGCAAACAAATCAGTAGTAGTAGTACAGCAATACACTATCAGTAGTAGTACACAACAAATCATATCAGTAGTAGTAACACACATATATCAGTAGTACATACACAACATATCAGTAGTAGTACAGACAAACTATCAGTAGTAGTAACAGCAACATATACAGGTAGTAAGACACAAGACAACACTATCAGTAGTAGTATACAGCAACACTATCAGTAGTAGTAACAGCAACACTATACAGTAGTAGTATACAACAACACTATCAGTAGTAGTCAGTAATATTCAGTAGTAGTACACATCAGTAGTAGTAACAGCACATTAGTGTATACACAGTATGTAGTAGTAAGCAACAGTAGTACATCAAACAGTAGTAGTAATCAGTGAACCATATCAGTAGTAGTAACAGCAACAATATCAGTAGTAGTAACAGTAACATATTGTAACAGTAGTAGTAACAGCAACAATATCATGTAAGTAGTAACAAACAACAATATCAGTAGTAGTAACACAACAATATCAGTAGTAGTAACAGCAACACTATCAGTAGTATTAACAGAACACATATCAGTAGTAGTAACAGCAACATATCAGTAGTAGTAACAGTAACAATAATCAGTAGTTAGTAACAGCAACATATCAGTAGTAGTAACAGCAACACTATCAGTAGTAGTAACAGCAACAATATCAGTAGTAGTAACAAGTAACAATAATCAGTAGTAGTAACAACAACATATCAGTAGTAGTAACACAACAATATCAGTAGTAGTAACAGCAACATATCAGTAGTAGTAACAGAACATATCAGTAGTAGTAACAACAACACTATCAGTAGTAGTAACAACAACAATATCAGTAGTAGTAACAGCAACAAATATCAGTAGTAGTAACAACAACACTATCAGTAGTAGTAACAACAACAATATCAGTAGTAGTAACAACAACATATCAGTAGTAGTAACAGCAACAATATCAGTAGTAGTAACAACAACATATCAGTAGTAGTAACAACAACACTATCAGTAGTAGTAACAACAACATATCAGTAGTAGTAACAGCAACACATATCAGTAGTAGTAACAACAACACTATCAGTAGTAGTAACAACAACAATATCAGTAGTAGTAACAGCAACAATATCAGTAGTAGTAACACAACACTATCAGTAGTAGTAACAACAACAATATCAGTAGTAGTAACAACAACACTATCAGTAGTAGTAACAACAACATATCAGTAGTAGTAACAACAACACTATCAGTAGTAGTAACACACACAATATCAGTAGTAGTAACAACAACACTATCAGTAGTAGTAACAGCAACATCAGTAGTAACAACAATATCAGTAGTAGTAACAACAACACAATACAGTAGTTAGTAACAACAACATATCAGTAGTAGTAACAACAACAGTATCAGTAGTAGTAACAACAACACTATCAGTAGTAGTAACAGCAACACTATCAGTAGTAGTAACAGCAACAATATCAGTAGTAGTACAGAACACTTCAGTGGTAACAGTAACTATCAGTAGTAGTAACACAACACTATAGTAACAGTAACACTACCAGTAGTAGTAACAACAACAATATCAGTAGTAGTAACAACAACACTACAGTAGTAGTAACAGCAACACTATCAGTAGTAGTAACAGCAACAATATCAGTAGTAGTAACAGCAACACTATCAGTAGTAGTAACAGCAACAATATCAGTAGTAGTAACAACAACACTATCAGTAGTAGTAACAGCAACAATATCAGTAGTAGTAACAGCAACACTATCAGTAGTAGTAACAGCAACAATATCAGTAGTAGTAACAGCAACACTATCAGTAGTAGTAACAGCAACAATATCAGTAGTAGTAACAGCAACAATATCAGTAGTAGTAACAACAACACTATCAGTAGTAGTAACAACAACAATATCAGTAGTAGTAACAACAACAATATCAGTAGTAGTAACAACAACAATATCAGTAGTAGTAGTAACAACAACAATATCAGTAGTAGTAGTAACAGCAACACTATCAGTAGTAGTAACAACAGCAATATCATGTAGTAACAACAACACTATCAGTAGTAGTAACAACAACACTATCAGTAGTAGTAACAACAGCAATATCAGTAGTAGTAGTAACAACAACAGTATCAGTAGTAGTAACAGCAACACTATCAGTAGTAGTAACAGCAACAATATCAGTAGTAGTAGTAACAACAACATATCAGTAGTAGTAACAGCAACACTATCAGTAGTAGTAACAACAACAATATCAGTAGTAGTAACAACAACAATATCAGTAGTAGTAACAACAACAATATCAGTAGTAGTTGTAACAGCAACAATATCAGTAGTAGTAACAGCAACAATATCAGTAGTAGTAACAGCAACAATATCAGTAGTAGTAACAGCAACAATATCAGTAGTAGTAACAGCAACAATATCAGTAGTAGTAACAGCAACAATATCAGTAGTAGTAACAGCAACAATATCAGTAGTAGTAAAAACAACAATATCAGTAGTAGTAAAAACAACAATATCAGTAGTAGTAACAGTAACACTATCAGTAGTAGTAAAACAACAATATCAGTAGTAGTAACAGTAACACTATCAGTAGTAGTAAAAACAACAATATCAGTAGTAGTAACAACAACACTATCAGTAGTAGTAAAAACAACAATATCAGTAGTAGTAAAAACAACAATACAGTAGTAGTAACAGCAACAATATCAGTAGTAGTAGTAACAGCAACAATATCAGTAGTAGTAGTAACAGCAACAATATCAGTAGTAGTAACAGCAACAATATCAGTAGTAGTAACAGCAACCCCCCCCCCCCCCCCCCCCACAGCAACAGTAACAGTAGTAGTAACAGCAACAGTAACAGTAGTAGTAACAGCAACACTAACAGTAGTAGTAACAGCAACAGTAACAGAGTAGTAACAACAACACTAACAGTAGTAGTAACAGCAACAGTAACAGTAGTAGTACAGCAACAGTAACAGTAGTAGTAACAGCAACAGTAACAGTAGTAGTAACAGAACACTATCAGTAGTAGTAACAACAACAATATCAGTAGTATTAACAGCAACAGTAACAGTAGTAGTAACAGTAACAATATCAGTAGTAGTAACAACAACAGTAACAGTAGTGCAACAGCAACGTAACAGTTAGTAACAGCAACACTATCAGTAGTAGTAACAACAACATATCAGTAGTAGTAACAGCAACACTATCAGTAGTAGTAACAGCAACACTATCAGTATTAGTAACAGCAACAATATCGGTAGTAGTAACAGCAACAATATCAGTAGTAGTAACAAGCAACACTATCAGTAGTAGTAACAGCAACAATATCAGTAGTAGTAACAGCAACAATATCAGTAGTAGCAACAGCAACATATCAGTAGTAGTAACAGCAACACTATCATAGTAGTAACAACAACATATCAGTAGTAGTAACAGTAACACTACAGTAGTAGTAACAACAACAATATCAGTAGTAGTAACAACAACACTACCAGTAGTAGTAACTAACAACATATCAGTAGTAGTAAGCAGCAACAATATCAGTAGTAGTAACAGCAAAATTCATAGTAGTAACAACAACACTATCAGTGGTAACAGTAACACTATCAGTAGTAGTAACAGCAAAATACCAGTAGTAGTAACAAACACTACCAGTAGTAGTAACAGAACAATATCAGTAGTAGAACAGCAACACTATCAGTAGTAGTCACAGCAACACTACAGTAGTAGTAACAGTAACACTATCAGTAGTAACAGTAACACTATCAGTAGTAGTAACAACAACATACCAGTAGTAGTAACATAAACACTATCAGTAGTAGTACACAAAAAACAACACTATCAGTAGTAGTAACAGCAACACTATCAGTAGTAGTAACAGTAACATACTAGTAGTAACAGTAACACTATCAGTAGTAGTAACAACAACAATATCAGTGTAGTAACAGCAACAATATCAGTAGTAACAGTAACAATATCAGTAGTAGTAACAGCAACAATATCAGTAGTAACAGCAACAATACAGTGGTAGTAACAAGCAACATATCAGTAGTAGTAAAAACAACAATATCAGTAGTAGTAGTAACAGCAACAATTAATTCAGCAACAAACAGTAGTAGTAACAGCAACAATATCAGTAGTAGTAACATTAGGTAGTAACACTAACATATCAGTAGTAGTAACAGCAACACTATCAGTAGTAGTAACAGCAACACTAACAGTAGGCAACAGTAACAGTAGTAGTAACAGCAACAGTATCAGTAGTAGTAACAGGCAACACTAACAGTAGTAACAGCAACAGTAACAAAGTAGTACAAACATAACAGTAGTAGTAACAGTAACAGTAACAGTAGTAGTAACAGCAACAGTAACAGTAGTAGTAACAGCAACAAAATCAGTAGTAACAGCAACACTATCAGGCAACAACAATAGTAGTATAACACAACACTATCAGTAGTAGTAACACAACAATATCAGTAGTAGTAACAACAACACTATCAGTAGTAGTCACAGCAACAATACAGTAGTAGAAAAACACATCGAAGTAAAACAACAATATCAGTAGTAGTAACAGCAACACTATCAGTAGTAGTAACAGCTAACACTATCAGTGTAGTAACAGCAACAGTAACAGTAGTAGTAACAGTAAATATCAGTAGTAGTACAAGTAACACTATCAGTGTAGTAACATCAACAATATCAGTAGTAAACAGTAACACTATCAGTAGTAGTAAACAACAACATATCAGTACTATCAGTAGTAACACAACAATATCAGTAGTAGTAACAGCTAACATATCAGTAGTAAAAATATAGTAACATAACACATATCAGTAGTAGTAACACAACACTATCAGTAGTATAACATAACACTATCAGTGTAGTAAGTAAAACATATAAACAACACTATCAGTAGTAGTAACAGCAACACTCAGTTAATCATGTAGTAGTAACAGCAACATATCATAGTAGTAACAACAACACTATCAGTAGTAGTAACAGTAACACTATCAGTAGTAGTCACACAACACTATCAGTAGTATAACATAACACTACAGTAGTAGTAACAGCAACACTATCAGTAGTAGTAACAGCAACAATATCAGTAGTAGTAACAGCAACACTATCAGTTTGTAACAGCAACAATATCAGTAGTAGTAACACAACATATCAGTAGTAGTAACAGCAACACATATTACATTAGTAGTAACAGCAACATATCAGTAGTAGTAACAGCAACATTATCAGTAGTAGTAACACAAACTATCAGTAGTAGTAACAGCAACAATATCAGTAGTAGTAACAGCAACAATATCAGTAGTAGTAACAGCAACACTATCAGTAGTAGTAACAGCAACAGTAGCAGTAGTAGTAACAGCAATACTATCAGTAGTAGTAACAGCAACAATATCAGAAGTAGTAACAGCAACAATATCAGTAGTAGTAACAGCAACACTAACAGTAGTAGTAACAGCAACAATATCAGCAACAGTAACAGTAGCAGTAACAGCGACAGTAACACACAATAGTAGTAACAGCAGTATCAGCAGTACCAGTAACAGTCGTGGTAAAACCGTCGTGTTTGTTAGTCGTTCCATTATCAAGGGAAATAAACGTTGGTTGACTATTATTACATTGCACAAGAAGAGTAGTGTCCCGTGTTCAGCAACATACGGTGTGTTCAGTGTGTTAAGCTCCTGACAGAACCATCACCATCGTCTGTACACAGAGAACACAATCACCTAAAGAACATTCTGTGTTGTGTGTTGTTTCATCGTAATCCACCAGGATCGCCTGTCTAATGCAGGGCCAACTTCTATGGCCGTCATTAGTATTGTGGGACCTGGTCTGTTGTTTGTGATAGAGTAATCCACAACGAACATAAGGAAAGAGAGGGTGAAAAAGGACGTGAATAAAAATAAACAAATGATGATAACACAACCATCATCATCATCATCATCATCATCATCATCATCATCATCATCATCATCATCATCATCATCAATGATTAACGCCTGGTCTCCTGATGGGTAAACTTGTTCTGTATTTTCACCAGACGTCTAACTAAGGAACGGAACAGAAAGACTGCAGGAATCACCGACATAACGAAGTGGGATCCACATTCTGTGCTTTGCCAACAACAGCTCCACGGTCTGGTCTGCTGGTTGTGGGCAGGCGCCGACCATTGTTGTGATCAATGATTAGGAATGTTTGACTGAAGATAATCCCGGGTCTGTAGCTTTCAGTGTGTGTGACTGTGTTCAGGGGATGGACCCTTACGGTGATATCAGAGAGATCAGTAGACATGCCGATCCTTTATCACCAGGTGTGGATCTTCCTGTGTGACACAAGACAGATCCAGGAGGTACATGTTGTACCACAGGTGGCACAAGGGAAGGGAGCCTGTGGCCTTGGGTTCTACTTCCTCCAGTCCCCTATGTGCTGAGTAACAGCAGTTCTGCAATGTGTAACTGTCCTTGTGTCTGGTAAACACTGCAGACGTCAGTTTCCT
>JAPXFY010000022.1:1744855-1747355 GCA_030674185.1 Monoplex corrugatus | reverse complement strand
AGTGGTCAGCATGACGAACACATGACGTTTCCACAGCTCACCTTTGCTGCCGGCTGTTTGGCCCTGATATTGGAGCCCTGGACACGACATCTGGTATCTGGAATTCCAGCCTGCAACGTATGTAAACTGGCCTGTTGGCTGCCTGTCTTAATGTGTCCATCATTCTGATGACGTCAGCTTGGTGTCTCATAGGTCCACTGGCCTGTTGGCTGCCTGTCTTATGTGTCCATCATTCTGGTGACGTCAGCTTGGTGTCTCATAGGTCCACTGGCCTGTTGGCTGCCTGTCTTATGTGTCCATCATTCTGATGACGTCAGCTTGGTGTCTCATAGGTCCACTGGCCTGTTGGCTGCCTGTCTTAATGTGTCCATCATTCTGATGACGTCAGCTTGGTGTCTCATAGGTCCACTGGCCTGTTGGCTGCCTGTCTTAATGTGTCCATCATTCTGATGACGTCAGCTTGGTGTCTCATAGGTCCACTGGCCTGTTGGCTGCCTGTCTTAATGTGTCCATCATTCTGGTGACGTCAGCTTGGTGTCTCATAGGTCCACTGGCCTGTTGGCTGCCTGTCTTAATGTGTCCATCATTCTGATGACGTCAGCTTGGTGTCTCATAGGTCCACTGGCCTGTTGGCTGCCTGTCTTAATGTGTCCATCATTCTGATGACGTCAGCTTGGTGTCTCATAGGTCCACTGGCCTGTTGGCTGCCTGTCTTAATGTGTCCATCATTCTGGTGACGTCAGCTTGGTGTCTCATAGGTCCACTGGCCTGTTGGCTGCCTGTCTTAATGTGTCCATCATTCTGGTGACGTCAGCTTAGTGTCTCATAGGTCCACTGGCCTGTTGGCTGCCTGTCTTAATGTGTCCATCATTCTGGTGACGTCAGCTTGGTGTCTCATAGGTCCACTGGCCTGTTGGCTGCCTGTCTTATGTGTCCATCATTCTGGTGACGTCAGCTTGGTGTCTCATAGGTCCACTGGCCTGTTGGCTGCCTGTCTTATGTGTCCATCATTCTGGTGACGTCAGCTTGGTGTCTCATAGGTCCACTGGCCTGTTGGCTGCCTGTCTTATGTGTCCATCATTCTGGTGACGTCAGCTTGGTGTCTCATAGGTCCACTGGCCTGTTGGCTGCCTGTCTTATGTGTCCATCATTCTGGTGACGTCAGCTTGGTGTCTCATAGGTCCACTGGCCTGTTGGCTGCCTGTCTTAATGTGTCCATCATTCTGGTGACGTCAGCTTGGTGTCTCATAGGTCCACTGGCCTGTTGGCTGCCTGTCTTAATGTGTCCATCATTCTGGTGACGTCAGCTTGGTGTCTCATAGGTCCACTGGCCTGTTGGCTGCCTGTCTTATGTGTCCATCATTCTGGTGACGTCAGCTTGGTGTCTCATAGGTCCACTGGCCTGTTGGCTGCCTGTCTTATGTGTCCATCATTCTGGTGACGTCAGCTTGGTGTCTCATAGGTCCACTGGCCTGTTGGCTGCCTGTCTTAATGTGTCCATCATTCTGGTGACGTCAGCTTGGTGTCTCATAGGTCCACTGGCCTGTTGGCTGCCTGTCTTAATGTGTCCATCATTCTGGTGACGTCAGCTTAGTGTCTCATAGGTCCACTGGCCTGTTGGCTGCCTGTCTTAATGTGTCCATCATTCTGGTGACGTCAGCTTGGTGTCTCATAGGTCCACTGGCCTGTTGGCTGCCTGTCTTAATGTGTCCATCATTCTGGTGACGTCAGCTTAGTGTCTCATAGGTCCACTGGCCTGTTGGCTGCCTGTCTTAATGTGTCCATCATTCTGGTGACGTCAACTTAGTGTCTCATAGATCCACTGGCCTGTTGGCTGCCTGCTTGAATATTCCCATCATTCTGGTGACGTCAGCTTGGTGTTTCAAACATCATCCCTTCTCCCCCTCTTCCCCTCTCCCTATTTCAAGACTTGGCCAGTGCATAGGGTGTTGTGCAGGCTCAGGGAATTGCCAGATAATTTGCCGGCAGATTTGGGCGGAGCTCATATGGAATTGTGCAAGTGCGATGAATCCCTGTTAAAGAATCATTTGCTGCCTTAAAGCGTGTGTGTGTGTGTGCTTGCGTGCGTGCGTGCGTGCGTGTGTGTGTGTGTGTGTGTGTGTGTGTGTGTGTGTGTGTGGTGTGTGTGTGTGTGTGTGTGTGTGTGTGTGAGTCCGCGCGCACGCGCACGCGTAAATGTGTATGTGCGCGCGCGTGTGTTTCTGAAGTTGTTCTATCAGCACTCACATCCTTCCCCCTACTTTTTTTTTTTTTTTTTTTTTGCACTCGTACAATTCCATATGCGTTCCACACAGATGTGCCGGTAATTATCTAGAAGTTTGAGACAAAGTTCATTTGTCTCCTTCCTCGCAGCTGGAATGTAGTTGATGTTGTCATAGCGTTTGTCAACATTATGATACTGTCAGCTCACCATAGTCCTGTCTTTTGGTGGTCAATGGACACTGTTGTCAGACATAAGACTTTTTCCCTCTGTGCACTG
>JAPXFY010000022.1:1729855-1739855 GCA_030674185.1 Monoplex corrugatus | reverse complement strand
TGTGTGTGTGTGTGTGTGTTCTTTGTTTAGAGGTTTCTTGGTGTGTGTGTGTGTGTGTTCTTTGTTTAGGGGTTTCTTGGTGTGTGTGTGTGTGTGTTCTTTGTTTAGAGGTTTCTTGGTGTGTGTGTGTGTGTGTTCTTTGTTTAGAGGTTTCTTGGTGTGTGTGTGTGTGTTCTTTGTTTAGAGGTTTCTTGGTGTGTGTGTGTGTGTGTTCTTTGTTTAGAGGTTTCTTGGTGTGTGTGTGTGTATATGTGTGTGTGTGTGTGTGTGTTCTTTGTTTAGGGGTTTCTTGGTGTGTGTGTGTGTGTGTATATGTGTGTGTGTGTGTGTGTGTTCTTTGTTTAGAGGTTTCTTGGTGTGTGTGTGTGTGTATATGTGTGTGTGTGTATATGTGTGTGTGTGTGTGTGTTCTTTGTTTAGAGGTTTCTTGGTGTGTGTGTGTGTGTATATGTGTGTGTGTGTGTGTTCTTTGTTTAGAGGTTTCTTGGTGTGTGTGTGTGTGTATATGTGTGTGTGTGTGTGTGTTCTTTGTTTAGGGGTTTCTTGGTGTGTGTGTGTATATGTGTGTGTGTGTGTGTGTTCTTTGTTTAGAGGTTTCTTGGTGTGTGTGTGTGTGTGTTCTTTGTTTAGAGTTTCTTGGTGTGTGTGTGTGTTCTTTGTTTAGGGGTTTCTTGGGTGTGTGTGTGTGTGTTCTTTGTTTAGAGGTTTTTTGGTGTGTGTGTGTGTGTTCTTTGTTTAGAGGTTTCTTGGTGTGTGTGTGTGTGTGTTCTTTGTTTAGAGGTTTCTTGGTGTGTGTGTGTGTGTGTTCTTTGTTTAGAGGTTTCTTGGTGTGTTGTGTGTGCGTGTTCTTTGTTTAGAGGTTTCTTGGTGTGTGTGTGTGTTCTTTGTTTAGGGGTTTCTTGGTGTGTGTGTGTGTGTGTTCTTTGTTTAGAGGTTTCTTGGTGTGTGTGTGTGTGTTCTTTGTTTAGAGGTTTCTTGGTGGTGTGTGTGTGTGTGTTCTTTGTTTAGAGGTTTCTTGGTGTGTGTGTGTGTGTGTTTCTTTGTTTAGAGGTTTCTTGGTGTGTGTGTGTGTGGTGTGTTCTTTGTTTAGAGGTTTCTTGGTGTGTGTGTGTGTTCTTTGTTTAGGCGTTTCTTGGTGTGTGTGTGTGTGTTCTTTGTTTAGAGGTTTCTTGGTGTGTGTGTGTGTGTGTTCTTTGTTTAGAGGTTTCTTGGTGTGTGTGTGTGTGTGTTCTTTGTTTAGGGGTTTCTTGGTGTGTGTGTGTGTTCTTTGTTTAGAGGTTTCTTGGTGTGTGTGTGTGTTCTTTGTTTAGAGGTTTCTTGGTGTGTGTGTGTGTGTTCTTTGTTTAGAGGTTTCTTGGTGTGTGTGTGTGTGTTCTTTGTTTAGAGGTTTCTTGGTGTGTGTGTGTGTGTGTTCTTTGTTTAGAGGTTTCTTGGTGTGTGTGTGTGTGTGTTCTTTGTTTAGAGGTTTCTTGGTGTGTGTGTGTAGTGTTCTTTGTTTAGAGGTTTCTTGTGTGTGTGTGTGTGTGTTCTTTGTTTAGAGGTTTCTTGGTGTGTGTGTGTGTGTTCTTTGTTTAGAGGTTTCTTGGTGTGTGTGTGTGTGTTCTTTGTTTAGAGGTTTCTTGGTTGTGTGTGTGTGTGTTCTTTGTTTAGAGGTTTCTTGGTGTGTGTGTGTGTGTTCTTTGTTTAGAGGTTTCTTGGTGTGTGTGTGTGTTCTTTGTTTAGAGGTTTCTTGGTGTGTGTGTGTGTGTGTTCTTTGTTTAGAGGTTTCTTGGTGTGTGTGTGTGTTCTTTGTTTAGAGGTTTCTTGGTGTGTGTGTGTGTGTTCTTTGTTTAGAGGTTTCTTGTGTGTGTGTGTGTGTTCTTTGTTTAGAGGTTTCTTGGTGTGTGTGTGTGTGTGTGTTTGTTAGGTTCTTGGTGTGTGTGGTTGTGTTCTTTGTTTAGAGGTTTCTTGTGTGTGGTGTTTTGTTTGGTTTTGTGTGTGTGTGTGTTCTTTGTTTAGAGGTTTCTTGGTGTGTGTGTTGTGTGGTTGCTTTTTAATTTTTGGTGTGTGTGTTTGTGTTGGTGGTGTGTGTGTGTTCTTTGTTTAGAGGTTTCTTGGTGTGTGTGTGTGTGTGTATATGGTGTGTGTGTGGTGTTCTTTGTTTAGAGGTTTCTTGGTGTGTGGTGGTGTGTGTGGTGGTGTGTTCTTTGTTTAGAGGTTTCTTGGTGTGTGTGTGTGTGTGTTATGTGTGTGTGTGTGTGTTGTGTTTTTTGTTTAGGGTTTCTTGGTGGTGTGTGTGTGTGTATATGTGTGTGTGTGTGTGTGTGTGTGTGGTGTTGTGTGTGTGGTGTGTGGTGTTGTGTGTGTGTATGTGTGTGTGTGTTAGTATGTGTTTGTTGTGTATGTGGTGTGTGTGTGTGTGTGTGTTGTGTGTATGTATGTGTGTGTGTTGTTAGGTATGTGTGTTGTGTGTGTTGTGTGTGTGTGTGTGTGTGTGTATGTGTGTGTTAGTGTATGTGTGTGTTTATGTGTGTGTATTTCTTGTGTGTATTTTGGGGTATGTGTGTGGTGGGTGGGTGGGGTGGGTGGGTGTGTGGGTGTGCGTGTATGTGCGCGCGCGCGTGTGAGTGTGTGTGCATGTGTGAGTGTGTGTGTTTGTGTGAGTGTGGATATGTATGTGTTGTGAGTGTTTATATGTGTATCTGTATGTATGTGCGTGTGTGAGTGTGTGTGTATGGTGTGTGTATGTGTGTGCGTGTGTATATTTGTATGTGAGTGTGTGAGTGTGTGAGAGTGTGTGTGTGTGTATGCTTGTATGTGAGTGTGTGAGTGTGTGAGAGTGTGTGTGTGTATGTTTTTTTTGTGTACGTGTATGTGTATGTGTGTATGTTTTTGTGTACGTGTATGTGTATGTGTGCATGCTTTTATGTATGTGTGTGTATTTTGTGTGTATGTGTGTATATGTGTTTACGTGTATCACTGTTTTCTTGTGGGGGTTTTATTTGGGGTTTTCTTAGTAAGACAAGACGGTTCCTTACATGACGTGTTACCACGTTCTGTGCCTGGCTTAATTACACTTGTTGGTTCTTGCCCACAGACTGGGTCTGGCAGTGTGTCGATACATGTGTCGCTGCAGCAGTTGGTGGAATGCTGGTTTTAAAAAACAGGAAAATCGACATTGCATGATGTGGGTCTGCTGTCTTCTGTTCTTGTCGGGTGTGCGCGTGTGTGATGGAGGTGTTGTCGATAGGACATACATGTACACACAGACACTGCTCCCAGACAGAGACAGCTCTGGGTATCTGTGTGTCTGTGTGTCTGTGTGTCTGTGTATCTGTGTGTCTGTAAATGTGTGTATCTTTGTTTTTGTGTATCTGCGTATCTGTGTATCTGTGAATGTAGTCACTGCAACCAGACCGAATGACGTTCTGTCACTATCGTAGTATCTACAGCAAGGTTTTTGACAGGCGCGCGTAATTGTCCTCTCTGTCTCTCTCTGTCTCTGTCTCTGTCTCTGTCTATCTCTCTGTCTCTCTCTGTCTCTGTCTCTTTCTCTGTTTGTCTCTCTCTCTGTCTCTCTCTGTCTCTGTCTCTTTCTCTCTGTCTCTGTCTCTGTCTATCTCTCTGTCTCTCTCTGTCTCTGTCTCTCTCTCTGTGTCTGTCTCTGTCTCTCTCTCTGTCTGTCTCTCTGTTTGTCTCTCTCTCTGTCTGTCTCTGTTTGTCTCTCTCTCTGTCTGTCTCTCAGTCTGTCTGTCTGTCCCTGTCTCTCTCTCTCTCTCTGTCTGTCTCTGTTTGTCTCTCTCTCTGTCTGTCTGTCTCTGTTTGTCTCTCTCTCTGTCTGTCTGTCTCTGTTTGTCTCTCTCTCTCTCTGTCTGTCTCTGTGTGTGTCTCTCTCTCTCTGTCTGTCTCTGTTTGTCTCTTTCTCTGTCTGTCTGTCTGTCTGTCTCTGTTTGTCTCTCTCTCTCTCTGTCTGTCTCTGTTTGTCTCTCTCTCTCTCTGTCTGTCTCTGTTTGTCTCTCTCTCTGTGTGTCTGTCTGTCTGTCTCTCTCTCTCTCTGTCTGTCTCTGTTTGTCTCTCTCTCTCTCTGTCTGTCTCTGTTTGTCTCTCTCTCTGTCTGTCTGTCTGTCTGTCTCTCTCTCTCTCTCTGTTTGTCTCTCTCTCTGTCTCTCTGTCTGTCTGTCTCTGTTTGTCTGTCTCTGTTTGTCTCTCTCTCTCTGTCTCTGTTTGTCTGTCTGTCTGTCTGTCTCTCTGTCTCTGTTTGTCTGTCTCTCTCTCTCTCTGTCTCTCTGTCTGTCTGTCTCTCTCTCTCTCTGTCTCTATTTGTCTCTCTCTCTGTCTGTCTGTCTGTCTGTCTCTCTCTCTCTCTCTTGTCTCTCTCTCTCTCTCCGTTAGTCTGTCTGTCTGTCTGTATCTCTCTCTCTCTCTCTGTCTTTGTCTCTCTCTCTGTCTCTCTGTCTCTCTCTCTCTTTGTCTCTCTCTCTTTGTCTCTCTCTCTCCGTTAGTCTGTCTGTCTGTCTGTATCTCTCTCTCTCTGTCTGTCTGTATCTCTCTCTCTCTCTGTCTGTCTGTCTGTCTGTCTGTCTGTCTAGAAGACTGGTGATTTGAAAATAAAAAGTGTGGATAAACGGCATGACGAATAAAACAAGCTTTTTGTGTTTCTTTAAACAAAATATTATATGAGACATGATCATACAGGAGTTGAAGGAAGAAGAAGATGTCATAAGAGTGCAGAAGGCAGTCCAGCAAGGTCAACAGGGCAATGGACAACATGGGACAGTGCACTCCAAAGAAGTCTCAGCTGGAACGATATGTGGCACATGGCTCCTCTAAGGATAAGCTTCCTCCTCAGATCTGTATATGACCTGCTCCCCTCGAATGCAAACTTAGTGAAATGGGGGAAAGCAGACGACCCAGCATGTCCGCTCTGTCAGAAGAAACAAACAGTGGAACATGTCCTAAGCTCTTGCAAAGTAGCGCTAGCCCAAGGAAGGTATACATGGAGGCACAACCAAGTTCTGAAAGTGATCACAGATGTGGTTAGCGAAAAAACCATGACCCCAAACGCACCAATTGCTATGACAACGTTCTACAAAGCAGGAGGGAAACAGGTCTGGCCCGAAAGTGCTATGACAACCAGCACATTGCCAAAGGGTCTTCTGGATGGAGCAGTCGACTGGGAGTGTACAGCAGACCTCCCAGAGTGGAGAAATTACCCAGATGTCATCAGCAAGACAGGCATGAGACCAGACATCGCTCTCCACTCTGACTCCTCGAAACAAGTGATTCTGATAGAACTCACTGTGCCATACGAAAGCAGAATGGAAGAAGCACATATCTACAAGACCGAAAAATACGCCGGTCTTGCCAGCACCCTGAAGAAAGCAGGTCTGCGGGTCAAAATCTTCGCCATAGAGGTCGGGGCAAGAGGGTTTGTGGGCACCTCCGCTTATGATCTCATGAAACAACTCGCCATTTCTGGGAAGAAGAGGACTAGAGCCCTTAAAGCGATGGCAGAGGCAGCAGAAAGGAGCTCAAGCTGGATCTGGGCAAGGAGGAACGAAAAAAGTGAACTTCATAAGGATTAAATTCCCTATAAATGATGTGTGCCCCGTTAGCACATTGGTAAAACCGCGTACCGCAGTTCTGAAGCGCAGAATCGCCCAGGTTCGATCCCCGGCGTGGGAAAAAAAAAAAAAAAAAAAAAAATAGACAACAGCAGAAGGGCATCCAGGAGTCATGACCTGGATGTGGCCCGGCCCCCCGAGAGTGTAAGGAATTCAGGGCCGAAACACTTGTCTAAAGGGGGTTACTTCTCTGAAGACCTTCTGTTGTCTAGCTCTCCCTAGAGTTTCTTTCTACCTGCACATGGTCAGTCCATTGACTTCCGGGAATAGTTCGGAGGACATTCGGGAAAGACCGAAGGACACTGGGAAAGACTAGATCTGCGGGCTTTGTGGGTTGGCTTCCCACCTTGCCTTTGATAACATGCCACGAGTTTTTCAAATGAAAGATGCTCCCAGGATTCACCGAAAGGGGGAGAGAATGATGAATCCATCGGCACTGACTCCATCACGACTGGAAACGCACAACGGACCATGATTAATGACCAGTTGGAATTTCCGTGTGCGTGTGGAAGGAGATTCACCACCAAACGCGGCATGAAGATCCACAGGACAAAAATGGGCTGTTTGAAGACACATACGAACCAGCAGCAGCGCACTGCGATAGCAGGTGAGACGTTGGATGACCAAGGCCAGGAATTAAACCATAGTGCCAAGGACATCCACGCTGACGGTTCTGATGCGGATTTTGCACAAGCTCTTAACGCCAAACGTGGAAAACTCAATTTGCCGCCTGCCGGTGCAAAAGAACAATGGGAGAAATTAGATGAGGAACTTGTCCTTAAGCTGAATGCGCTAATAGGGAACAGTACGCTGGAACACAAACTTGACACATACGGAGACATCATATACTCTATCTGCAGGGACACTTATGGAGTGAAGCAGCCAAAGACAAAAACGCCTCCCCAGAAATCCAGAAGACAGCAACAGATGGAGAGCATCCGGAGGGAGAAAAGGAAGCTTAAAAAGCGAATGAAAACTGCCTCAGAATTCGAGAAGCAAGGGCTCCTGGAACTCTGGAAAGATCTGAAGGCCAAACACAATGCTCTCAGCAAAGTGGAATCAGCAAGGCGAAGAAAGAGCAAAAAGAAGAAGACTCAAGATCGTTTCTTCAAAGATCCCTTTGACTTTTCAAGAAAGCTGTTTGAACAACCCAAATCAGGGACTCTCACAGTGGGCAAGGAAACCCTAGAGCAGCATCTCAGGGAAACATATTCCGATTCTCAGCGCGAGGCACCACTTGAAATCCAGAATCTGGTTTGGCCTGCAGCGCCAGAAGGAAAATTCAATAACAAAACACCAACACTGGATGAAGTGAAGAACGTAGTAAAGAAAGCCAGAGCCAAGTCAGCACCTGGACCAAACGGAACACCATACCTGCTCTACAAGAAATGCCCAAAAGTGCTCGAGTGGCTCCACAAGATGATTCGATCAGCATGGAGGAACCAGAAGATCAGCGACCAATGGATGAGAGCTGAAGGAGTGTACATTCCGAAGGAGCAGAACTCCAGCAGCATCAATCAGTTCAGGCCAATATCACTTCTGAACGTCGAGGGGAAAATCTTCTCTGTTATGGCAGCAAGATTGACAAAATACCTGACTGAAAACAAGTATCTGGATATGTCAGTCCAAAAGGGAGGCATACCAGGAATGCCTGGATGCTTGGAACATGCCACGTTGATTTGGGATGCCACCCAAAAAGCAAGAACAGAGAAGAGAGACATTGACGTAGTTTGGCTTGATCTGGCGAATGCATATGGATCAGTTCCACACGATATGATCCAGCTGGCTCTTGAAATGTATCACATCCCAGAAAACATCCGAACAATGCTGAGGAAGTATTTCCAAGGGTTCTCAATGCGGTTCTCTACCAAAGATTACACCACGGACTGGATAGACCTAGAGGTGGGCATTGCAATGGGCTGTGCAATCTCTCCCATACTGTTCGTGTTGGCAATGGAAGTCATCTTGAAAGCTGCAATGAAGAGTTCAGGTCCAGTGAATCTGGGAGATGGATACCAGATGCCTCCTCTGAAAGCTTTCATGGATGACACAACAGTCTTGTCCACGGATGAGGAAGAGACACACCAAATCTTAAAGCAGCTGGATGAGCTGGTGGCCTCTTCAAGAATGAGGTTCAAACCTAAGAAATCCCGAAGTCTCTCACTGCGAAAAGGAAAAGTGGCAGATTCAGTCAAATTCATGGTAGCCAACCAAGCCATCCCCACTGTCACAGAAGAGCCAGTAAAAAGTCTCGGAAGATGGTATGATGACTCCCTGAAAGACACACAAAGGGGATGTGAAACCAAGCAAACAGCAGAAGAAGGCCTGAAGAAAATAGATAACTGCGGACTGCCAGACAAATACAAAGTCTGGTGTCTACAGTTCATGCTGATACCAAAGCTGCTGTGGCCACTGCTAATCTATGACATTTGCACCAGCACAGTCGAAGCAATGGAAGCCAAAATCAACAAATACACAAGAAAATGGCTCGGTGTCCCACCTGGTCTCACTGATGTTGCATTCTACTGTCGTCAAGCAATGCTGAAGCTACCTCTCAAATCCATAGTGGAGGAATACAAAGTTGGAAAAGCAAGACTGTTGAGCATGCTGGAGGAATCGGAAGACAATATCGTGAGATCAGTTCATCCAAAGCTGAGAACTGGCAGAAAGTGGAAAGTCCAAGAGGCTGTAAACAATGCCAAGAGAAACCTCAGCATCAAAGAAATAATTGGACACACGCAAACCAACAGACAGGGACTGGGAGCAACAAAAATGCAGTGGTGGTCCAAAGCCAAAGGGAAGGAAAAAAGAGACATGATCATACAGGAGTTGAAGGAAGAAGAAGATGTCAAAAGAGTGCAGAAGGCAGTCCAGCAAGGTCAACAGGGGCAATGGACAACATGGGACAGTGCACTCCAAAGAAGTCCTTAAAGCGATGGCAGAGGCAGCAGAAAGGAGCTCAAGCTGGATCTGGGCAAGGAGGAACGAAAAAAGTGAACTTCATAAGGATTAAATTCCCTACAAATGATGTGTGCCCCGTTAGCACATTGGTAAAACCGCGTACCGCAGTTCTGAAGCGCAGAATCGCCCAGGTTCGATCCCCGGCGTGGGAAAAAAAAAAAAAAAAAATAGACAACAGCAGAAGGGCATCCAGGAGTCATGACCTGGATGTGGCCCGGCCCCCGGAGAGTGTAAGGAATTCAGGGCCGAAACACTTGTCTAAAGGGGGTTACTTCTCTGAAGACCTTCTGTTGTCTATCCCTAGAGTTTCTTTCTACCTATGAAGATTTAAAGAAGAATGGAATAGCAAAATACCCATCGGCGATAGATTGTTTTTCCTATCACCAATTTAAACCACTCCACGAGTCAGAAAAGTACGTGAATGACGTAAGCATCAAGATCAGATTGAGAAAAGGCGTGAATGAACTGGGTGTAAACAAACGGGTTTTAACAGAAATATTATATTAGAAATAAAAGCTGCCCCTTTTTGTCTTAACATTTCTCAAACGAATCCCACGTTCTGTTTGATTGTCCGGTCTGTAAAGACATCACAAAAAAAAGCATCTCTGGTCCCTCTGAGAGTAGGGCCCTAACGTGTAACAATTCAGAACATGCCAGAAAAGTGACGATGTTTATACCCTTCTAGAAAACTGACGATGTTTATAATCCTTACAGAAAACTGACGATGTTTATATCCTTACAGAAAACTGACGATGTTTATATCCTTACAGAAAACTGACGATGTTTATATCCTTACAGAAAACTGACGATGTTTATATCCTTACAGAAAACTGACGATGTTTATATCCTTACAGAAAACTGACGTTGTTTATATCCTTACAGAAAACTGACGTTGTTTATATCCTTACAGAAAACTGACGTTGTTTATATCCTTACAGAAAACTGACGATGTTTATATCCTTACAGAAAACTGACGTTGTTTATATCCTTACAGAAAACTGACGATGTTTATATCCTTACAGAAAACTGACGTTGTTTATATCCTTACAGAAAACTGACGTTGTTTATAACCTTACAGAAAAGTAACGATGTTTATATCCTTACAGAAAACTGACGATGTTTATAACCTTACAGAAAACTGACGATGTTTATATCCTTACAGAAAACTGACGATGTTTATATCCTTACAGAAAACTGACGATGTTTATAACCTTACAGAAAACTGACGATGTTTATATCCTTACAGAAAACTGACGATGTTTATAACCTTACAGAAAAGTGACGATGTTTATTATCCTTACAGAAAACTGACGATGTTTATATCCTTACAGAAAACTGACGTTGTTTATATCCTTACAGAAAACTGACGATGTTTATAACCTTACAGAAAAGTGACGATGTTTATATCCTTACAGAAAACTGACGATGTTTATATC
>JAPXFY010000022.1:1722355-1724855 GCA_030674185.1 Monoplex corrugatus | reverse complement strand
GGACCTATGAAACACAGGCCTGGGAGGGGGTGAGGTATTGATGAATCACCACCAGAATGGTGGACACGTTTAGATGGGCAGCTAACAGGCCAGTAGACCTATGAAACACAGGCCAGTGGACCTATGAAACACAGGCCAGTGGACCTATGAAACACAGGCCAGTGGACCTATGAAACACAGGCCAGTGAACCTATGAAACACAGGCCAGTGGACCTATGAAACATATGTGACAGCATCAAAGTGGACACTCAGTTAGACAGCACCAACAGTCAGTGGACCTATGAAACATTATGTTGACAGCATCAGAATGATGGACACGTCAGTTAAGACAGACAGCCAACAGGCCAGTGGACCTATGAAACATTCTGTTGACAGCATCAGAATGATGGACACGTCAGTTAAGACAGGCAGCCAACAGGCCAGTGGACCTATGAAACATTATGTTGACAGCATCAGAATGATGGACACGTCAGTTAAGACAGACAGCCAACAGGCCAGTGGACCTATGAAACATTCTGTTGACAGCATCAGAATGATGGACACGTCAGTTAAGACAGACAGCCAACAGGCCAGTGGACCTATGAAACATTATGTTCACAGCATCAGAATGATGGACACGTCAGTTAATGACAGGCAGCCAACAGGCCATGGACTATGAAACATTTGTTGACAGCATCAGAATGATGGACACGTCAGTTATAACTTAAGACAGGCAGCCAACAGGCCACTGCAGTTTATGTGCAGCTGTGGGATTGAACTCCAGACATCAGATCTGACGTCCTGGCTGTAGCAAAGGACTCAACTGCCCCCATAGAAACCAGACATTCAACCCTTTTGCCTCCTGACCCTATCCGCCAGTTTCCTGGAGGAATTGGCAGGAAGCTGGTGGACAGGGTGAGACGTCAAAGGCTTAACGACAGGTGTTGTGAGGACGTCAAAGGCTTAACGATAAGTATTGTGAGGACGTCAAAGCTTAACGACAGGTTTGTGAGGACGTCAAAGGCTTAACGAAAGGTATTGTTGAGGACGTCAAAGGCTTAACGATAAGTATTGTGAGGACGTCAAAGGCTTAACGACAGTATTGTGAGGACGCAGGTAATGACGTTGTCAGACCAAAGGCTTAACGACAGGTATTGTGAGGACGGCAGGTAAAATGACCGGCAGACCAAAACACCAGGGACAACAGGTAAGGTAGGACAGGCATCACTGTCCTGTTTGACCACAGGGAGTGTGTGGAACCAGCAAGGACCCACACCTGTCACATAAGGACAACAGGTAAGGTAGGACAGGCATCACTGTCCTGTTTGACCACAGGGAGTGTGTGGAACCAGCAAGGACCCACACCTGTCACATAAGGACAACAGGTAAGGTAGGACAGGCATCACTGTTCTGTTTGACCACAGGGAGTGTGTGGAACCAGCAAGGACCCACACCTGTCACATAAGGACAACAGGTAAGGTAGGACAGGCATCACTGTCCTGTTTGACCACAGGGAGTGTGTGGAACCAGCAAGGACCCACACCTGTCACATAAGGACAACAGGTAAGGTAGGACAGGCATCACTGTCCTGTTTGACCACAGGGAGTGTGTGGAACCAGCAAGGACCCACACCTGTCACATAAGGACAACAGGTAAGGTAGGACAGGCATCACTGTCCTGTTTGACCACAGGGAGTGTGTGGAACCAGCAAGGACCCACACCTGTCACATAAGGACAACAGGTAAGGTAGGACAGGCATCACTGTCCTGTTTGACCACAGGGAGTGTGTGGAACCAGCAAGGACCCACACCTGTCACATAAAGACAACAGGTAAGGTAGGACAGGCATCACTGTCCTGTTTGACCACAGGGAGTGTGTGGAACCAGCAAGGACCCACACCTGTCACATAAGGACAACAGGTAAGGTAGGACAGGCATCACTGTCCTGTTTGACCACAGGGAGTGTGTGGAACCAGCAAGGACCCACACCTGTCACATAAGGACAACAGGTAAGGTAGGACAGGCATCACTGTCCTGTTTGACCACAGGGAGTGTGTGGAACCAGCAAGGACCCACACCTGTCACATAAGGACAACAGGTAAGGTAGGACAGGCATCACTGTCCTGTTTGACCACAGGGAGTGTGTGGAACCAGCAAGGACCCACACCTGTCACATAAGGACAACAGGTAAGGTAGGACAGGCATCACTGTCCTGTTTGACCACAGGGAGTGTGTGGAACCAGCAAGGACCCACACCTGTCACATAAGGACAACAGGTAAGGTAGGACAGGCATCACTGTTCTGTTTGACCACAGGGAGTGTGTGGAACCAGCAAGGACCCACACCTGTCACATAAGGACAACAGGTAAGGTAGGACAGGCATCACTGTCCTGTTTGACCACAGGGAGTGTGTGGAACCAGCAAGGACCCACACCTGTCACATAAGGACAACAGGTAAGGTAGGACAGGCATCACTGTCCTGTTTGACCACAGGGAGTGTGTGAACCAGCAAGGACCGTACC
>JAPXFY010000022.1:1709855-1719855 GCA_030674185.1 Monoplex corrugatus | reverse complement strand
GACAAGGCATAACAAGACAGAACAGAACAAGACAAGGCATAACAAGACAGAACAAGACAAGACATAACAAGACAGAACAAGACAAGGCATAACAAGACAGAACAAGACAAGGCATAACAAGACAGAACAAGACAAGACAAGACATAACAAGACAGAACAAGACAAGACATAACAAGACAGAACAAGACAAGGCATAACAAGACAGAACAAGACAAGACAAGACATAACAAGACAGAACAAGACAAGACATAACAAGACAGAACAAGACAAGGCATAACAAGACAGAACAGGACAAGACAAAATGACAAGGCATAACTAGACAAGACAGAACAAAACAAGACATAACAGGACATAACAAGACAGGACACTACAAGACAGAACAAGACAGGACAGAACACGGTATACCAAGACATGACATGACAAGACAAAATAAGACAAGACAAGACAGGACAGGACAAGACAGAACAAGAAAGGACAAGACAGAACAAGACAGGACAAGACAAGACAGAACAAGACAGGACAGGACAAGACAGAACAAGAAAGGACAAGACAGAACAAGACAGGACAAGACAAGACAGAACAAGACAAGACAAGACAGTACAAGACAGTACAGGACAAGACAAGACAAGACAGGACAGGACAAGACAAGACAAGTGATAATTCCCATAACACTGTATAATCAATGGCGAGGGTGGCGCAGTCGACACAGAATGGAAATGCAAAAGTTACCCCCACATTTCATCGTTCCCAGTTTGTTCAAGAAGGATTCACAGTCTTCGGGCATATCCATACACACTCCACCCAAACCTGCCAGCAATTATCTGGCAGACCCCTTGAGCCCGCGCAAAAAACCAAATGTGCTGGCATGGTGTTGAAATGAGAAGAGGCAGATGTAGACAGTGGACCCATCAAACAGTAAGCTGACACCACCAGTGTTGATAAGAGTGTTATGGTGTAGACAGTGGACCCATCAAACAGTAAGCTGACACCACCAGTGTTGATAAGAGTGTTATGGTGTAGACAGTGGACCCATCAAACAGTAAGCTGACACCACCAGTGTTGATAAGAGTGTTATGGTGTAGACAGTGGACCCATCAAACAGTAAGCTGACACCAGTGTTGATAGGAGAGACATAATGTAGACAGTGGACCCATCAAACAGTAAGCTGACACCAGTGTGATAGGAGAGACATGATGTAGACACTGGACCCATCAAACAGTAAGCTGACACCACCAGTGTGATAGGAGAGTTATAATGTAGACAGTGGACCCATCAAACAGTAAGCTGACACCACCAGTGTGATAGGAGAGTTATAATGTAGACAGTGGACCCATCAAACAGTAAGCTGACACCAGTGTTGATAGGAGAGACATAATGTAGACAGTGGACCCATCAAACAGTAAGCTGACACCAGTGTGATAGGAGAGACATGATGTAGACACTGGACCCATCAAACAGCAAGCTGACACCACCAGTGTTGATAGGAGAGTTATGGTGTAGACAGTGGACCCATCAAACAGTAAGCTGACACCAGTGTTGATAGGAGAGTTATAATGTAGACAGGGGACCCATCAAACAGTGAGCTGACACCACCAGTGTGATAGGAGAGACATAATGTAGACAGTGGACCCATCAAACAGTAAGCTGACACCACCAGTGTTGATAGGAGAATTATGGTGTAGACAGTGGACCCATCAAACAGTAAGCTGACACCACCAGTGTTGATAGGAGAGTTATGGTGTAGACAGTGGACCCATCAAACAGTAAGATGACACCAGTGTTGATAGGAGAGTTATAATGTAGACAGTGGACCCATCAAACAGTAAGCTGACACCACCAGTGTGATAGGAGAGACATGGTGTAGACAGTGGACCCATCAAACAGTAAGCTGACACCACCAGTGTGATAGGAGAGACATGGTGTAGACAGTGGACCCATCAAACAGTAAGCTGACACCAGTGTTGATAGGAGAATTATGATGTAGACAGGGGAGAATTAAGATGGACAGGGAACAGGCCAGTTCTTCATGTTGTGGGCGGGGATTTGAACTCCAGACATCAGATTTCGAGTCCACAGCTCTTATCAAAGGAGCCATCCTGTTTTCCTCACGATAATGTCAACATCCTTTTGCAACTAAATATACATCACACACACACACACACACACACACACACACACACACACACACACACACACACACACACACACACACACACACACACAAACTTATAGATACAACACACACACACACACACAAACATAAACACATAGACACACACACACGCACAAACACACATACACACACAAACACATACAAACATAAATACACACACACACACACACACACACACACACACACACACACACACACACACACACACACACACACACACACAAAGATGGCGGCATAACGGGAGGAAAATGTCACCATTCACAAGGCAAAGAGATCAATATTACAAGGATTCCATGTTTGACATATCCACCAGCAGCACGCGCGACGTGTGTGTAGCGACACACTGATACTGTACTAACACACGCAGCACACAACGCTGTTAAAACCAGCTCCTCCTCCCCCTCCCCCTCCCCACAACAAAGCATTATCTCTAACTCTTTCACTCCCTCAGCGTAACCAGCAGTCTTTAGCAGGAAGCTGGCGGACAGTGTGAGAGACAGAAAGAGTTAAAGACATCATCAGCACTTACAGACAACAAGCGTACAACAAAGCAAGGGATGGGGGTGGGGGGTGGGCTACATGAATTAACCCTTTCACTTCTCACCATTTTCAACACTCTCCTTAAGGAAGTGGTAGACAAGGTGAAGGAGCCAAAAAGCTGGTGGACAGGGTGAGGAAGTAAAGAGTTAAAGACATGAGCACTTAGAGACAGCACGCATGCAACAAGGCAGTGTGGCTGTTGCATGAATTAACCCTTCCACTTCCCCGCCCTGTTCAAGAGCGCCGTGCAGGAAGCTGGTGGTCAGGAGGTGGGATGGAAAGGGTGAAGTCTTGGTGCATACAGTAAGGGAGGTAACCAATGGAGTTAGTGAGGAAGTGTACACAAAGTGTGAGTCTGGCTGGCTGTGTGGGCCATGGGCACTGTCTTCAACATTCCTGACAAGCTGTCACTGTATAGCAAGGCTGTCGTCATCATCATCATCATCATCATCATCATCATCAACAACATCACCATCATCATCATCAACAACAAACAACATTTACATCATCATCATCACCATCATCATCTTTTTCTTCTTCGTCACCATCACAATCATCATCGTTGTCGTGGTGGTGGTGGTGTCTAAAACCACCTGGTGTGTATAACATTCACACAGAACATCATAAGTACGCACGTTAAACATCCTGTGATCATGTAAGTGCCCTGCGTCTTATCTAGACAAGAAATCATCCAGCTTGTTCCTCCACCAAAGACAGATTATGCAGACTGTGCAGCAAGATACCGCTTGCACAATGTGGTCAAGACAACGTGTACACCCACATATGATGAGAATCGGAAGGCTAGAAATATTACGTCAAGATCACACAATTATTCACACCCACATATGATGACAATCGGAAGGCTAGAAATATTACGTCAAGATCACAATTATTCACACCGACAACTGAACGACTCTTCAAGGCTTCACGTAGACTTCAGCATCACTATGGCTGCCAAGGACTTTCCCAAACACAAAGACATGAAATAAAGCTAACTGTCAACAACCAACCGCCCACTCACACCAAGATCAATCTGCCACACTCATCGATCGCAGTGATAACGGCTCATCGTGTTAGTGATGTCAGTTTAATTGAGGGAGGTAACTGTCAATACAAGGTGAACTTCATCCTGAAACATCCACACATTAGGGTCATTGCCACACGAAACTGTCGTTGGCATTGATGCCAGCCTCGTTTTAAAGTCAGAGACGTCTTTTAGAAATGAGAAAGGTGTCATCTACCCGCACCCATCGCCCATTTCATGGCGTCTTGAATTCTACACAAATCCCCGAAGTTACATATTAGACACAATGATAGACAGAACTGGGAGGTAAGAACAGTTGAAAGAGAGACAATTATAGTTTTTGTCTTAAAAATAGGCCTCCTAGCACTTAACCCTTTCTCTCCGTCATCCTATCCATCAGCTTCCAGCCAGGAGGCCAGGGAGTGAAACGATTGATGTCATTGGGATTTATAGATAACCATTATGCTGTCTGAAACTTGACGTCTGATGGTGTCTCATCAAACATGTTTCACTTTTCCTTTCAGTTTCTTAAGACAGCGTCTACACACTCGGACTAAATTCCGTACATACTGATGAGGCCACTGATATCAGCCATGTGATGGACAGCATCCAAATGATGATGCCACAAGCCTGCACGTAAACCCCATGAGTTGGCAAACCACTGATGCCATGTGATGGAGAAGATCCAAAATGACCATGGTATAAGCCTTAAGCCTGCACATAAACCCTGTGTGTTGGCAAACCACTGATGCCATGTGATGGAGAAGATCCAAAATGACCATGGTATAAGCCTTAAGCCTGCACGTAAACCCCATGAGTTGGCAAGCCACTGATGCCATGTGATGGAGAAGATCCAAAATGACCATGGTATAAGCCTTAAGCCTGCACATAAACCCTGTGTGTTGGCAAACCACTGATGCCATGTGATGGAGAAGATCCAAAATGACCATGGTATAAGCCTTAAGCCTGCACGTAAACCCCATGAGTTGGCAAGCCACTGATGCCATGTGATGGAGAAGATCCAAAATGACCATGGTATAAGCCTTAAGCCTGCACATAAACCCTGTGTGTTGGCAAGCCACTGATGCCATGTGATGGAGAAGATCCAAAATGACCATGGTATAAGCCTTAAGCCTGCACATAAACCCTGTGTGTTGGCAAACCACTGATGCCATGTGATGGAGAAGATCCAAAATGACCATGGTATAAGCCTTAAGCCTGCGTGTTGGCAACGTATTGAAAAAGTTATAGGCCTACCTAAAGAAGACTGTCACCGTTTATGTCTGTGTGGTGGCAAAGGCCCATACGGTTAAGGTCCTACATTTCACAGTTCAACGTAGGTATGTTACAAAAAGCATTGCAGGCCTGCTGTGTTCTGATCCCATTTGAGTCATATACACATAATTGTTTTCAATGTTTTAGAGGATTCACAACGATATTTAATATCTGCTAGGGGAAGTGACATTTCAGCACATAAACTGTTGTTGCTGCTCCCCACAGACAGAGATAGACAATCTGCCGGCTGCTTTGTCTCGTTAGTTGGCTCCCCTTCCTGCCCATCATCCAGACTGGTCACAGGGTTACATGAGGATAAGGACTCCGTCCACCGTAAACAGATTGCACATAAGGATCTGTATGGTTCTAGACAAGGACCTACAGAATTCTAGCTAAGGACCTACAGAATTCTAGCTAAGGACCTACAGAATTCTAGCTAAGGACCTACAAAATTCTAGATAAGGACCTGCAAAATTCTAGATAAGGACCTACAAAATTCTAGATAAGGACCTGCAAAATTCTAGATAAGGACCTACAGAATTCTAGCTAAGGACCTACAGAATTCTAGATAAGGACCTGCAAAATTCTAGCTAAGGACCTACAGAATTCTAGATAAGGACCTACAGAATTCTAGATAAGGACCTACAGAATTCTAGCTAAGGACCTACAGAATTCTATCTAAGGACCTACAGAATTCTAGCTAAGGACCTACAGAATTCTATCTAAGGACCTACAGAATTCTATCTAAGGACCTACAGAATTCTAGCTAAGGACCTACAAAATTCTAGCTAAGGACCTACAGAATTCTAGCTAAGGACCTACAGAATTCTAGCTAAGGACCTACAAAATTCTAGATAAGGACCTACAGAATTCTAGCTAAGGACCTACAAAATTCTAGATAAGGACCTACAGAATTCTATCTAAGGACCTACAGCATTCTAGCTAAGGACCTACAAAATTCTAGATAAGGACCTACAGGATTCTATCTAAGGACCTACAGCATTCTAGCTAAGGATCTGCAGAATTCAAGCTAAGGACTGACAGAATTCTAGCTAAGGACCAACAGAATACTAAGGACCTATAAAATTCTAGATAAGGACCTACAAAATTCTAGTAAGGACCTACAGAATTCTATCTAAGGACCTGCAGCATTCTAGCTAAGGATCTACAGAATTCAAGCTAAGGACTGACAGAATTCTAGCTAAGGACCAACAGAATACTAAGGACGTACAGAATTCTAGCTATGGACATACATAATTCTATCTAAGGACATAAACAGAATTCTAGCTAAGTACCAACAGAATTCTAGCGAAGGACCAACAGAATACTAGCTAAGGACCTACAGAATTCTAGCTAAGGAACCTACAGAATTCTAGCTAAGGACCTACATAATTCTAGCTAAGGACAAACAGAATTCTAGCTAAGGACATACAGAATTCTAGCTAAGGACCTACAGAATTCTAGCTAAGGACCTACAGAATTCCAGCTAAGGACCTACAGAATTCTAGCTAAGGACCTACAGAATTCTAGCTAAGGACTACAGAATTCCAGCTAAGGATCTAAAGAATTCTAGCTAAGGACCTACAGAATTCTAGCTAAGGATCTACAGAATTCAAGCTAAGGACTGACAGAATTCTAGCTAAGGACTGACAGAATACTAAGGACCTACAGAATTCTAGCTATGGACATACATAATTCTATCTAAGGACATAAACAGAATTCTAGCTAAGGACCTACAGAATTCTACACAAGTATCACTCGGATCTGTCGCCATCAGGATAATCATGACAGTAAGCGGAGAGTACAACCCTGTCACACAGCTTCAGCCCTAGACGGAACTCCATAGCATCATGATTATCATCCTCATCGCCAGTATTATCAAAGCATTGTAAAAAAAAATATATATATAAATTCAAAAATGAAAATCAAAAGGTGAGCACGAAGAAAACTCCCTAAATGCCATGATCCTAAAAACAATCATACACAAGGATCACTACAATCCTAAAAACAATCATACACAAGGATCACTACAATCCTAAAAACAATCATACACAAGGATCACTACAATCCTAAAAACAATCATACACAAGATAAGGATAGATATTATCCTAGACATGGGCATAAACAATTCTACACAAGCACAGACATAATTCTAGACAAGGAGAGATATAATTCTAGACAAGGACAGATATAATTCTAGACAAGGTCAGATATAATTCTACACAAGGACAGATATTCTAGACAAGGACAGCCGTAATTCTAGACATCTATAATTCCTGCTTCATCTTCCAGCTCTGTAGACATCTGTGCACGGGCTGAACTATCCTGGCACTGCGTTTTGACAGATGTCATATAAACAATCATTTCACGTTTCCCTGTAAAACTTTCTGTCCATACTGTTGACGTTCAAAGTTAACGACCCATCTGATTTGTCAGGAAATATCAAAGCAGACTGTAATTGTGAGGACAACCCAGCACCAGTTCACACTGTGTCATCAGAATCAGGCGGTCCAAAGCAGATTATACACAATTTGACACATGCTCTGTGAAGCTTTGTTTGTTTGGTTGGTTGGTCTGTTTATTTGTCTAGGTTTTGGTTTATCTGTTGCCTGTTTTGTTGTG
The DNA here is from genome assembly GCA_030674185.1 of Monoplex corrugatus. Lineage (NCBI taxonomy): Eukaryota > Metazoa > Mollusca > Gastropoda > Littorinimorpha > Ranellidae > Monoplex > Monoplex corrugatus. Next base: position 1,712,221 of record JAPXFY010000022.1, on the reverse strand, counting down.
TTTGTTTTTTCATTCTGTTTGTTTCCTTGTTTGTTTGATTGTTGTGTTTTGTGTCACACTCTAATTGTATGCATTCACAGTCGTAACTGTACCACTGCATATATTAGACATCTTTACAGCACTATGACACTGTGTGTGTGTCTGTACCTTTAGCTAACTACTATTACCATGCATATAGCATCTTACAGAACTATGACACTATGTGTGTTACCTTTAGCTGACATACTATTAGTATACCATGCACACAACATCTTACAGCACTATGACACTGTGTGTGTGTCTGTACCTTTAGCTGACGTACTATTACCATGCATACAACATCTTACAGTACTATGACACTGTGTGTGTGTCTGTACCTTTAGCTGACATACTATTACCATGCATACACATCTTACAGCACTATGACACTGTGTGTGTTGTACCTTTAGCTGACATACTATTACCATGCATACAACATCTTACAGTACTATGACACTGTGTGTGTGTCTGTACCTTTAGCTGACTACTATTACCATGCATACAGTATCTTACAGTACTATGACACTGTGTGGTGTCTTACCTTATGCTGACTATCTTACCTATGCTACAACATCAAACAGCACTATGACACATGTGTGTGCTGTACCATTAGCTGACGTAACTATTCTCAATCAATCTGTAGTGATACATTGCACAAGACGACACTGGAATTGCATCTTTAACTGACAATCTGGCCTATAATCTGAAGCTATGTCTCTTAACACAAAGCAACACAAGACAGACATGTGTGATACAGTTGAACACAAAGCAACATAAAGACAGACATGTGTGAACAGTTGAACACAAAGCAACACAAGACAGACATGTGTGATACAGTTGAACACAAAGCAACATAAGACAGACATGTGTGATACAGTTGAACACAAAGCAACATAAAGACAGACATGTGTGATACAGTTGAACACAAAGCAACAAAGACAGACATGTGTGATACAGTTGAACACAAAGCAACATAAAGACAGACATGTGTGATACAGTTGAACACAAAGCAACATGAAGACAGACATGTGTGATACAGTTTAACACAAAGCAACATAAGACAGACATGTGTGATACAGTTTAACACAAAGCAACATAAAGACAGACATGTGTGAACAGTTGAACACAAAGCAACATGAAGACAGACATGTGTGATACAGTTGAACACAAAGCAACATGAAGACAGACATGTGTGATACAGTTTAACACAAAGCAACATAAGACAGACATGTGTGATACAGTTTAACACAAAGCAACATAAGACAGACATGTGTGATACAGTTGAACACAAAGCAATACAAGACAGACATGTTTGTGACGCAGTGAAAGGATTGACCGTTAAGACACAGCAACATAAGGCCAAAGTCGGTACAACAATCCATTAGCATCCTCACTGGCTCAATATGTCTTGCTCACAATGTCAGACAACAACTCAGTGGTTCACAATGTCAGACAACAACTCAGTGGCTCACAATGTCACCACAACTCAGTGGCTCACAATGTCAAACAACAACTCAGTGGCTCACAATGTCAAACAACTCAGTGGCTCACAATGTCAGACAACAACTCAGTGGCTCACAATGTCAAACAACAACTCAGTGGCTCACAATGTCAGACAACAACTCAGTGGCTCACAATGTCAAGAATCAACTCAGTGGCTGAGCAACATACCAGGTAGTCAAGCAGTGCACGTGAAGGTCAAAGGTCACAATCTGCACGAGGTGTGTTGGTTATGAGGCCAGTAACAAAACAGTTCCCTATTTATCATGGCTACTTCACGACATCATACAAATCTTTACTGACAAATCTTTAAAAACAAAAACCAGGAACTAATTCAAAAACAATCATCAACAGGACTCATACAAAGTACACAAGCCAATCACCAGCAGGGTCAAACCATATCGATATTATTTCCATTTTGTGTGTGTGTGGGGTGGGGGTGGGGGGTAGATGGTAAGTGGAGGGGAGATAGTGATGGTGCCTGACGTGGAAGAAAGTAATCAGTCTCTTGTTTTAAGCTGTTCAGTGCGGAAACTGTGACCTTGAAAATGTCTCCTGATAGCTTACTGGGAGTTCATTCCCCTTATTCAGTGTGAAGGGGATGGGGGTGGTGAGAGAGAAAACTTGAAATGTGTACAGTGAACTTGAGCACAAGGTCAGAATACTTTGTTTCCTTTCATATCGATAGATATTCTTGTTGTCCACGATCACAGTTTAGATACAGTTGGGGGGGGTAGGGAGGGGGAGGGGGAAGAGGTATTACAACTGTTACTGACACAATTCTCAATTGTTACTGACACAATTCTATGGCCTAACTTTGGTGTAAACAGAGACCAAAAATCCACCCA
>JAPXFY010000022.1:1694855-1704855 GCA_030674185.1 Monoplex corrugatus | reverse complement strand
TATCATTATCATTAGTGTCTAAACCCCAAGCCAACTACTCATTATCATCAGTGTCTAAAGTCCAGCAGACTACTCATTATCATTATCATCAGTGTCTAAACCCCAGCCAACTACTCATTATCATTAGTGTCTAAACCCCAGCTGACTACTCATTATCATTATCATTAGTGTCTAAACCCCAGCTGACTACTCATTATCATTAGTGTCTAAACCCCCAGCTGACTACTCATTATCATTAGTGTCTAAAGCCCAGCCGACTACTCATTATCATTAGTGTCTACCCCCAGCTGACTACTCATCATTATCATCAGTGTCTAAACCCCAGCTGACTACTCATTATCATCAGTGTCTAAAGTCCAGCTGACTACTCATTATCATTATCATTAGTGTCTACCCCCAGCCGACTACTCATTATCATTATCATTAGTGTCTAAAAACCCCAGCCAACTACTCATTATCATTAGTGTCTAAAAAAAACAACAACAGCCGACTACTCATTATCATTAGTGTCTAAAACAGCTGACTACTCATTATCATTATCATTAGTGTCTAAACCCCCCAGCTGACTACTCATTATCATTATCATTAGTGTCTAACCCCCCAGCTGACTACTCATTATCATTATCATTAGTGTCTAAACCACAGCCAACTACTCATTATCATTAGTGTCTAACCCCCCCAGCTGACTACCCATTATCATTATCATTAGTGTCTAAAAACCCCCAGCTGACTACCCATTATCATTATCATTAGTGTCTAAAGCCCAGCCGACTACTCACAGCCATCTCCGGGTTGTAACCATCTCACACAACACACACACACATCTTAACATATCGTTGATCCTTGACAAAAAATGGAAAAGAAAATTAAGTATACATATCATATCATTAACACAAATAATCTAAGAACATGCCCCTGGCCTTGGCCATTCCACCCAATTCATCACCAGAGAAATCAAGAAAAAAAAAACAACTGAATACAAATGCAGAAATATATGTAAATACACAAAGACATACATATAAACTGGCCCATAGTATTTAAAATCGTCACTACATGCTTCACATTTCTTTAGAGCTGAAATTGCAGTGACTATATGTACCCAATAATTATCCCTAACAGACAGTGTGTAAGGCTTCACAGAACACATACAGGTGAATGGACCACAAGGCAGAAAACGATAGGAAGAGATGGCAGAAAGCAATGGAGCAAGGCAGAAACACCGACAGTGACAGAAAAAAGAGGAAATTTCCAGCACAGAATGTCCAGAAGGTGGGAATGACGAAGAAGGCATATACTGTTTTGGCAGGACATCCTCCAGTCTGGACTATTAGCATGCACACACTCACTGACAACCATAGCCAGCAGTTCCCATCTGGTGAGTCAGCACACCACACACACACACACACACACACACACACACACACACACACACACACACACACACACACAGCACTGACAGCCACACCCAATAACTATGTCACCACAGTGTTGGATGTTCCAGTGACCACACGATAACTTCAGCTGTGTTCCAACCGTTCACCCTCCACCCCCCAAACACCCACACTGACCACACTGTCAGACGATGATTACACACGACCAACTGCTACTTTCAGCAGAAATGTCTTTCACACTACAGACAGAAATGTCTCTCTCACACTACTGACAGAAATCTCTCTCTCACACTACTGACAGAAATGTCTCTCGCACACTACTGACAGAAATGTCTTTCACACTACTGACAGAAATCTCTCTCTCACACTACTGACAGAAATGTCTCTCTCACACTACTGACAGAAATGTCTCTCACACTACAGACAGAAATGTCTCTCTCACACTACTGACAGAAATGTCTCTCTCACACTACTAACAGAAATGTCTCTCTCACACTACTGACAGAAATGTCTCTCACACACTACAGACAGAAATGTCTCTCTCACACTACAGACAGAAATGTCTCTCTCACACTACTAACAGAAATGTCTCTCTCACACTACTGACAGAAATGTCTCACTCACACTACTGACAGAAATGTCTCTCACACTACAGACAGAAATGTCTCTCTCACACTACTGACAGAAATGTCTCTCTCACACTACAGACAGAAATGTCTCTCACACTACAGACAGAAATGTCTCTCTCACACTACTGACAGAAATGTCTCTCTCACACTACTAACAGAAATGTCTCTCTCACACTACTGACAGAAATGTCTCTCTCACACTACTGACAGAAATGTCTCTCTCACACTACTGACAGAAATAGTATTCTCACACTACTGACAGAAATGTCACTCTCACACTACTGACAGAAATGTCTCTCTCACACTATTGACAGAAATGTCTCTCTCACACTACTGACAGAAATATCTCTCACACACTACTGACAGAAATGTCTCTCTCACACTACTGACAGAAATGTCATTCTCACACTACTGACAGAAATGTCTCTCTCACACTACAGACAGAAATGTCTCTCACACACTACAGACAGAAATGTCACTTTCACACCACAGACAGAAATGTCTCTCTCACTACTGACAGAAATGTCTCTCTCACACTACTGACAGAAATGTCTCTCTCACACTACTGACAGAAATGTCTCTCTCACACTACTGACAGAAATGTCGCTCTCACACTACAGACAGAAATGTCGCTCTCACACTACTGACAGAAATGTCTCTCTCACACAACTGACAGAAATGTCTCTCACACTACAGACAGAAATGGTATTCTCACATTACTGACAGAAATGGCATTCTCACACTACAGACAGAAATGGCATTCTGACACTAATGACAGAAATGGTATTCTCACACTACTGACAGAAATGGTATTCTCACACTACAGACAGAAATGGTATTCTCACACTACTGACAGAAATGTCTCTTTCACACTACAGACAGAAATGTCTCTCTCACACTACAGACAGAAATGTCTCTCTCACACTACTGACAGAAATGTCTCTCTCACACTACTGACAGAAATGTTTCTCTCACACTACTGACAGAAATGTCTCTCTCACACTACAGACAGAAATGGGATTCTCACACTACAGACAGAAATGGCATTCTCACACTACAGACAGAAATGGCATTCTCACACTACGGTCTTTCTCAGCTTGTACACAACACTAACTGAACGTTCACACAAGACAGGGACTGCAGCTGGTTTCCTCCTTAATTAACTCGGGATCTGGCAAAGTAGCTGCACGTTTTGTTGTTTCAACTCCAAGATTTGTGCATCTGCAGACAACATTCCATTGCACATGTACATGTAGGTGTCTAAAACTACACATGATATTACCGGGTATGGACTGTATGCTGACCTTTCTGCTACTGTTGCCTTTGTCTGGTCATCCTTCACCGCTGTGATTATCATTCCATGTCCGGTCATCCTTCACTATAGTGATTATCATTCCATAATAACTACCGACAATTAGGATACCAACACTGGATCATCAGGTTTACACACACATATTTTTCCAAGTTGTAGAAATCATGAAGGTTTCAATCAGAACAGTAACTAGACATTCTCTGTTGAATATGTCAACATCCAGCAACGGATATTTATGAAGCGTGATTCATTTTTCATGTATATATCAATGTGGTGTTTCCCCCTGTAAAATATCCCCCAAATCCTGTACAAAAAGAATCCTGTTCGTCACGCCAGTCTGTCTATGCGTGACACACCATGCACTGAACAATGCAGTCAGGATTTCTAGGTAAACACACTGCTCTGCTATGTTCTCACAGAGAAACAAAACAAACAAACAAAACAAAACAAAAAGAGCATTCTTGTTTCTGAACGATAAAATGTCCTTCCCAAGTGAGAAACTAGAGATCACTGGCCTGGGGTCTGCTTTCTGGGGCTGGGCCTTTTCTGCTTTACCTTCCCCAACCCTGAACAGAAGGCAGGTACCCATTCATATCAGGCACACTGAAGGCCACACGTGCAATGCTGCACGAGCTGGATTTGAACTTGTGTAGTCACACTGAAAGATGTGAGCTGTATCTGTTGTAGTCACACTGAGAGATGTGAGCTGTATGTGTTCACCACTCACACTGCTGCCTGCTCCAACATACACACCCATGGGACAGACTTAGATGATTGTCCATGCCAGACAGCACCACAGTCTCCAGCATACGTGCCTGAGGAACTGACTCACCAGATGATTGTCCTATGCTGAACAGGATGGCAGTGTCCTGAACACGTTCTGCAGCTGTGTCCACTGGCGACAACTGGAAGAAACGAGCAGCGGCCTGACAAGACAACTCTGGAAGACCAGCTCTGCAGCACCAAAGTGGACTTGATGAAAACCATGTCCTTCATCCAGACCGCTGGACTGACCACCTGAGGTGTAACCATGCGTAAACACACAAGGAGAAGAAGAGGATTTCTTCGTCTTCCTGATGTTTGTATTTGTGCAGGGAGTCACCTGCACAACAGGTGTTGGAGGTCTAACAAAAGACACCTTCACACCTGAACAACAGGTGTTGGAGGTCTAACAACAGACATCTTCACACCTGAACAACAGGTGTTGGAGGTCTAACAACAGGCATCTTCACACCTGAACAACAGGTGTTGGAGGTCTAACAACAGGCATCTTCACACCTGCACAACAGGTGTTGGAGGTCTAACAACAGACATCTTCACACCTGAACAACAGGTGTTGGAGGTCTAACAACAGGCATCTTCACACCTGAACAACAGGTGTTGGAGGTCTAACAACAGACATCTTCACACCTGCACGGTGGATAAGTTGAACTCGCTGTTGAAAGTCTTGCGGTAGACATCTTCAGACACGGGCTCCTTGCCCTCTTCCTTACAGCCCTCAGCATAATCCTGGTACATCTGAGTCACGTTCAGGTCCTGTCCCGGCACTCCACAGGGGGCGCTCTCACACGTTTTCGTGTAGATGTCCCGGATGACAAACGACTCGATGTGACTGCGAACACGGTCCTTGTCTTCCGGCCTCGTCTTGTTGTGAGGAGGGTGAGCTCCCCTTTTGTCCCACAATCCTTTGCCTCGTTTTCGTTTCTCCATGGCGATGCGAACGGCTTTGTCGAGACGTCGAGAGTGGCCAGGTAAAACCCTTTACACACACGGACACGCTCTCCGTCCACGAGGAAGGTGTACTCGCGGGAACACTCTCTGGTGTGTTTCATGGTTTTGGCGGGTTTCTCTTTGATGCTCTGGCAGTAGTAGTACAGGCGCTTGACGTAGGAGTCCAGGCTCCAGAAATGTTCAAAGATGGCCTGACGCTGGTCCGTGTTGATGGTGGCCGAACAATTGTAGCGACAGCGGGAGCAATCCTTGTGGCGCACCTGTCGCTGGGGGTAGGTCTTGCCCGAGGGAGTAGTGTACTCCTTGCCGTACAACCTCAAGGTTTTGCGCTCTTCACGGTTCTGTAGAGCCGCCCGTGACTGTTTCTGCTTGTGCTTCTGGCCGGAGGGCGGGCTGGGGGACAGGAAGGGGGACAGGTTGTCTCTGGAGCTGGACGGGGAGGCCGAGTCATCGTTAGTGATGACGTCATCACAGTCGTTGAGCGGCAGCTCTTGAGCAAAGTCGGGAGGAATGTCCTGCCCCTCTCCGTCTTCCTTCTTGCTGAGCTCAGTCAGGTGCTCAGTGGTCTGACCAAAGTACTCGTCCAGACCTTTGCTCAGTTCACCGTTCTGAGCAGCATCGGTCACTTTATCGATAAATTCCTCACTGATGACAAAGACGGGGTCAGGTTGTTGTTCAGGCGCCTGGTATTCCGCTCTGACCCTCTTCCTCGGACACTCCTGCTTCCGTCGCCTCTTACGTGAGAGTTCCTCCTTTTACTGGAGGTCGCGTGGTGAGGCCTTTGTCAGAGTGGGCGGGGAACAACATCTGCAGGAAGGCCTGTCCATCAGCATGAACGCCGTGAACACTGTCCGGATGGTGAAGGTTGCTGGACAGAAGTCGTTCCGTGATTGTGTGGGGACTGTGCGACTTCTTCCTAAGGTCCAGCACTTGTTTAGGCTGGGGAGTGTCCTTACACGTTCTGGGACTGAAGGGTTTATGAGGGAGCAGGCTGGACTGTCCTGTCTGTGCTTTGCTCTTCTGATCAGAAAACGTTCTGTTCCTGGGGTTGGGAATGACCAGCGCGCTGCGTTTGGGAACCACCAGTGACGAGGACCTGATGTCTGTCACTGACTTCTTGTTCTGACCGGCAAAAGTCTTCGCCTTCTGGTGAGCCAGCGTCCTGAGGTGGGGATCAGCAAAACTGGGTTTGATGTTTATCATGGCTCTGATGTACTGGTCTAGATCAGGGATGATTCTAGATTTCTGCTCAATCAGTGTGGGAACGATCCTGGCTTTGGGTTCCATCACAGTCCTCGTCTTCTCAGTCACAGGTGGGGGGATCACTGTTGTGTCTAGTGAAGGTGGCATCCTGCTCTTGTCCACGGAGGAGATGAGCGCCTGGTGATACAGAGACAGGGGACTGGCACTTCCTGAAGACACTGAGGTCTTCTTGACGCTCAGGTCCTGAGGAAGTTCCTGAGAGATCTGAAGGTCACGTTTCTTCAAGGACAGATCCATGTCGATATAGATGACTTGTTGTTTGTGTGATTAAACTGTGATGGGAGTAAATGAACTGCAGTTTGTGTGAATGAACTTAAATTGGTGTTACTGAACTATAATTGATGTGACTGAACTATAACTGGTGTGACCATACTGTAACTGGTGTGACTGAACTGTAATTGGTGTGAATGAACTGTAGTTCGTGTCACTGAACTGTAACTGGTGTGACTGAACTATAACTAGTGTGACTGACTAAACAGTGGCTCGTGTGACTGACAGAAGTGTAACTGAACTGCGGAGTTTCAACTCAATTATGACTGTGTCTGGCACTGAACTGTGGCTGTGTCATTGACCTGTGGCTGTGTAACTGGACTGTGGCTGACTGTCACTGAACTGTGGCTGTGTATGTCACTGAACTGTAGCTGTCATAAATAACACGTGAAGGACAAATCAGGACAAGTAGGATCAGATTGTGGATTGTCACAGTCCCTCCATGATGCTCGCAGCTTTCTGTTGTTGTTGCTGTTGTTGTTGTTGTTGCTGTTGACTGTTGTTGTTGTTGTTGTTGCTGCGCTGTTGACGTTGTTGTTGTTGTTGCTGCTGCTGCTGTTGACGTTGTTGTTGTTGTTGCTGCTGCTGTGACGTTGTTGTTGTTGTTGCTGCTGCTGCTGCGTTGACGTTGTTGTTGCTGTTGCTGCTGTGTTGTTGTTGCTGTCGACGCTGTTGTTGTTGTTGTTGTTGTTGCTTGTGTCTGGATATTCCTGCAACAGTACACACAGGGTCATTACGTGTGTTAATTGGATTTGGTCTGATTGTGATCTGTATGTCTGTGTTAATTGGTGTTTGTGCTGATTGTGATCTGTATGTCTGTGTTGATTGGTGTCTGTGCTGATTGTGATCTGTATGTCTGTGTTAATTGGTGTTTGGTCTGATTGTGATCTATGCTGTGCTGATGTGATCTAGTCTGTGTTAATTGTGTTTGGTCTGATTGTGATCGTTGTCTGTGATTGTGTTTGTCTGATTGTGTCTGTATGTTGTGTTAATTGTTTGTGCTGATTGTGATCTGTATGTCTGTGTTAATTGGTGTTTGGTCTGATTGTGATCTGTATGTCTGTGTTATTGGTGTTGTGCTGATTGTGTTGTATGTCTGTGTTATTGGTTTTGGTGCTGATTGTGATCTGTATGTCTGTGTTAATTGGTGTTTGGTCTGATTGTGATCTGTTTATGTCTGTGTTAATTGGTGTTTGTCTGATTGTGATCTGTATGTCTGTTGTTAATTGGTGTTTGGTCTGATTGTGATCTGTATGTGTCTGTGTTAATTGGTGTTTGGTCTGATTGTGATCTGTATGTATGTCTGTGTTAATTGGTGTTTGGTCTGATTGTGATCTGTATGTATGTCTGTGTTAATTGTGTTTTGGTCTGATTGTGATCTGTTGTATGTCTGTGTTAATTGGTGTTGGTCTGATTGTGATCTGTATGTATGTCTGTGTTAATTGGTGTTTGTCTGATTTGTGATCTTGTATGTATGATCTGTGTGTTAATTGGTGTTTGGTCTGATTGTGATCTGTATGTATGTCTGTGTTAATTGGTGTTTGGTCTGATTGTGATCTGTATGTATGTCTGTGTTAATTGGTGTTTGGTCTGATTGTGATCTGTATGTATGTCTGTGTTAATTGGTGTTTGGTCTGATTGTGATCTGTATGTATGTCTGTGTTAATTGTGTTTGGTCTGATTGTGATCTGTATGTATGTCTGTGTTAATTGGTGTTTGGTCTGATTGTGATCTGTATGTATGTCTGTGTTAATTGGTGTTTGGTCTGATTGTGATCTGTATGTATGTCTGTGTTAATTGGTGTTTGGTCTGATTGTGATCTGTATGTATGTCTGTGTTAATTGGTGTTTGGTCTGATTGTGATCTGTATGTCTGTGTTAATTGTGTTTGGTCTGATGTGATCTGTATGTCTGTGTTAATTGGTGTTTGGTCTGATTGTGATCTGTATGTCTGTGTTAATTGGTGTTTGGTCTGATTGTGATCTGTATGTACTGTTGTTTAATTGGTGTTTGGTCTGATTGTGATCTGTATGTATGTCTGTGTTAATTGGTGTTTGGTTCTGATTTGTTTGATTCTGTGTATGTATGTCTGTGTTAATTGGTGTTTGGTCTGGTGTTTGGTCTGATTGTGATCTGTATGTCTGTGTTAATTGGTGTTTGGTCTGATTGTGATCTGTATGTCTGTTGTGTAATTGGTGTTTGGTCTGATTGTGATCTGTATGTCTGTGTTAATTGGTGTTTGGTCTGATTGTGATCTGTATGTCTGTGTTAATTGGTGTTTGGGCTGATTGTGATCTGTATGTCTTGTTATTGTGTTTGGTCTGATTGTGATCTGTATGTCTGTGTTAATTGGTTTTGGTCTGATTGTGATCTGTATTTGTCTGTGTTAATTGGTGTTTGGTCTGATTGTGATCTGTATGTCTGTGTTAATTGGTGTTTGGTCTGATTGTGATCTGTATGTCTGTGTTAATTGGTGTTTGGTCTGATTGGTTAGTGTGTAATGGTCTGATGTGACTGTGTATGTCTGTGTATAATTGGTTGTTATGGTCTGATTGTGATCTGTATGTATGTCTGTGTTAATTGGTGTTTGGTCTGAGTTATGTTGATCTTGTAGTCATGTCTGTGTTAATGTGTTTGGTTGTTTATTGTATTATGTCTGTGTTTGGTTTTGGTCTGATTGTGATCTGTATGTATGTCTGTGTTAATGGTGTTGGTCTGATTGTGTCTGTATGTCTGTGTTAATTGGTGTTTGTCTGATTGTGATCTGTATGTCTTGATGGTTGTTATTGTGATGTTGTTGGTTATTGGGTTGGGTGATTGGACTGTATATGTCTGTGTTAATTGGTGTTTGGTCTGATTGTGATCTGTATGTCTGTGTTAATTGGTGTTTGGTCTGATTGTGATCTTGTATGTCTGTGTTAATTGGTGTTTGGTCTGATTGTGATCTGTATGTCTGTGTTAATTGGTGTTTGGTCTGATTGTGATCTGTATGTCTGTGTTAATTGGTGTTTGGTCTGATTGTGATCTGTATGTTGTTGTTAATTGGTGTTTGGTCTGATTGTGATCTGTATGTCTGTGTTAATTGGTGTTTGGTCTGATTGTGATCTGTATGTCTGTGTTAATTGGTGTTTGGTCTGATTGTGATCTGTATGTCTGTGTTAATTGGTGTTTGGTCTGATTGTGATCTGTATGTCTGTGTTAATGGTTTTGGTCTGATTGTGATCTGTATGTCTGTGTTAATTGGTGTTTGGTCTGATTGTGATCTGTATGTGTTTAATGTTGTCTGTTGTGTCTGTAGTCTGGTTAGTTTTTGGTCTGATTGTGATCTAGCTGTGTATTGTTGTCTGATGGGTTAATGTTGTTTGGTGTAGTTGTTTGGTGTTGTCTGATTGTGATCTGTATGTA
>JAPXFY010000022.1:1679855-1689855 GCA_030674185.1 Monoplex corrugatus | reverse complement strand
CTTTGACTCCCTCACCCTATCCACCAACTGAAAAAAATTAACCCATTGACTCCCTCACTCCATCCACCAGCTTCCTGCAGTTAGCTGGTGGATAGGGTGAAGAAGTCAAAGGGTTAAGTTTTTGTTTTGCTAGCATGGTTGACAATGTAGGATGCTGGTGGACAGGGTGTGGGAGTCAAGGGGTTAAGTTTTTGTTTTGCTAGCATAGTTGACAATGCAGGATGCTGGTGGACAGGGTGTGGGAGTCAAAGGGTTAAGTTTTTGTTTTGCTAGCGTGGTTGACAATGTAGGATGCTGGTGGACAGGGTGTGGGAGTCAAAGGGTTAAGTTTTTGTTTTGCTAGCATGGTTGACAATGTAGGATGCTGGTGGCAGGTGTGGGAGTCAAAGGGTTAAGTTTTTGTTTTGCTAGCATGGTTGACAATGTAGGACGCTGGTGGACAGGGTGTGGGAATCAAAGGGTTAATGCAGGTTGTCTAGCTCCTGTGATAGACAGAGCTGTGGACCCAAGCTGTTATGTCGTGAGTTCAATCCTCACCACGCCACAAATGTTGGTCTGTTTGCTGTCCGTCTTTGTGTCACCATCATTCTGATGGTGTTGGTGGTGATGGTGATTTTGTTTTGTTTCTTTGTTCTTGTTGGTTGTTACGTTTTGTTTTGTTTGTTTATTTGTTTGTTTGTTTTTTCATCATCATCATGTGCCCTGCCGCATGGCGTTGGCGATCACGGCCTTCCATTCGTATCTATCCCTTGTCGCCGCACCCTCTCTGTCCTCAGCCACCCTGCAAGTCCGTCCAATGTTTTCTCCCTGGGTCTACCTGGTGCTTGATTTTTGTTCAAGAGAAATTCGTCGGATTCAGACAATTCCGTATGCATTCCACTCACACCTGCAAGCGATTATCGGGCAAACGTTTTTTTTTTTCCCCATCAGAAGTGATGCGTGGACTGTGGAAGTTGGGATGATGACAACGATACATCGTATGGGTAGGTGTGGGGGGGGGGGAGGCTGTTTGTGTGTGTGTGTGTGTGTGTGTGTGTGTGTGAGTGAGTATGTGTGAGTGTGTGTGTGTGTGTTTGTATGTGTGTGTGTGTTTGTATGTGTGTGTGTATGTTTGTGTGTGTGTGTGTGTGTGTGTCTGTGTGTGTGTCTGTGTGTGTATGTGTGTGTCTGTGTGTGTGTGTGTCTGTGTGTGTGTTTGTTTGTGTGTGTGTGTCTGTGTGTGTGAGTGTGTGTGTGTGTGTGTTTGTATGAGTGTGTGTGTTTGTATGTGTGTGTGTGTGTTTGAGTGTTTGTGTGTGTGTGTGTGCGCGTGTGTGAGTGTGTGTGAGTTTTGTGTGTGTGTGTGTGTGTGTGTGAGTGTGTGTGTGTTTGTATGTGTGTGTGTTTGTATGTGTGTGTGTGTGTTTGTGTGTGTGTGTGTGTGCGCGTGTGTGAGTGTGTGTGAGTTTGTGTATGTGTGTGTGTGTGTTTGTGTGTGTGTGTGTGTGTGTGTGTTTGTATGTGTGTGTGTGTGTTTGTATGTGTGTTTGTGTGTGTGTGTGTGTGTGTGTGTGTGGTGTGTGTGTGAGTGTGTGTGTGTGTGTGTGTGTGTGTGTGTGTCTGTGTGTGTGTTTGTGTGTGTGTGTGTGTGTGTGTGTTTGTGTGTGTGTGTTTGTGTGTGTGTGTTGTGTGTGTGTGTGTGTTGTCTGTGTGTGTGTGTGTCTGTGTGTGTGTGTGTGTTGTGTGTGTGTGTGTGTGTGTGTGTGTGTGTGTGTGTGTGTCTGTGTGTGTGTGTGTGGTGTGTGCTGATGTTCGGGGGTAGAGGTGGAGCGGGAGTTTGTGTCTGTGTGGAATGTTGATGGGGTCAGTTGGTGGCGGGGAATGGGGACTGGATGTGTTTTCATCTATGTCCACGTGAATCTTGTGTCTACCGTTACCGATGGAGATATACATTTCACTACAATGTCATCTACATTGCCCCACTGACACAAACATAAGATAAAATAACAACAACTGTACACTAGGTAAACATTAAGACCTAGCTAGCTTACGGAGCTTATTACAAGCTTACAGTTTATGTGGCAGAGCACATGATGATGATGATGATGATGATATGATGATGATGATGATGATGATGATTACAGCTACGTGGCAGGGCATACGATGATGATGATGATGATGATGATGACAGCTTACGTGGCAGGGCACATGATGATGATGATGATGACGACGACGACGACGACGACGACGATGACGACGACGACGATGATGATGATGATGATGATGATGATGGTGATTACAGCTTATGCCGTATCATCTTTGATCCTACCCATCACATGGTATCTGTGAGGTCAGTGTAAATGGGATTTATTGCAAACATGATGACGCCATCTTGACAAACTGAAACTGCTGTATCAGTGTTCCCTTCCTGAACACCAGGCTTGTCCCTGAACACCTAGCCTGTCTCTGAACACCTGCACACCTGGCCTGTCCCTGAACACCTAGCCTGTCTCTGAACACCTGAATACCTAGCCTGTCTCTGAACACCTGAACACCTGGCCTGTCTCTGAACACCTGAACACCTGGCCTGTCTCTGAACACGTGAACACCTGGCCTGTCTCTGAACACCTGAACACCTGGCCTGTCTCTGAACACGTGAACACTTGGCCTGTCTCTGAACACGTGAACACCTGGTCTGTCTCTGAACACCTGAACACCTGGCCTGTCTCTGAACACCTGAACACCTAGCCTGTCTCTGAACACCTGAACACCTGGCCTGTCTGAACACCTGAACACCTAGCCTGTCTCTGAACACCTGAACACCTAGCCTCTCTCTGAACACCTGAACACCTAGCCTGTCTGAACACGTGAACACCTAGCCTGTCTCTGAACACTTGGCCTGTCCCTGAACACCTAGCCTGTCTCTGAACACCTGGCCTGTCCCTGAACACCTAGCCTGTCTCTGAACACTGGCCTGTCTCTGAACACCTGGCCTGTCTCTGAACACCTGAACACCTAGCCTGTCTCTGAACACCTGAACACCTGGCCTGTTCTGAACACCTGAACACCTGGCCTGTCTCTGAACACCTGAACACCTGGCCTGTCTCTGAACACCTGAACACCTGGCCTGTCTCTGAACACCTGAACACCTGGCCTGTCCATGAACACCTGAACACCTGGCCTGTCTCTGAACACCTGAACACCTGGCCTGTCTCTGAACACTTGGCCTGTCCCTGAACACCTGGCCTGTCTTGAACAAATGAACACCTGGCCTGTCTCTGAACAAATGAACACCTGGCCTGTCTCTGAACACCTGGCCTGTCTCTGAACACCTGGTCTGTCTCTGAACACCTGAACACCTGGTCTGTCTCTGAACACCTGAATACCTAGCCTGTCTCTGAACACTTGGCCTGTCCCTGAACACCTAGCCTGTCTCTGAACACCTGAACACCTGGCCTGTCTCTGAACACCTGGCCTGTCTCTGAACACCTGAACACCTAGCCTGTCTCTGAACACCTGAACACCTGGCCTGTTCTGAACACCTGAACACCTGGCCTGTCTCTGAACACCTGAACACCTGGCCTGTCTCTGAACACCTGAACACCTGGCCTGTCTCTGAACACCTGGCCTGTCCATGAACACCTGAACACCTGGCCTGTCTCTGAACACCTGAACACCTGGCCTGTCTCTGAACACTTGGCCTGTCCCTGAACACCTGAACACCTGGCCTGTCTCTGAACAAATGAACACCTGGCCTGTCTCTGAACAAATGAACACCTGGCCTGTCTCTGAACACCTGGCCTGTCTCTGAACACCTGGTCTGTCTCTGAACACCTGAACACCTGGTCTGTCTCTGAACACCTGAACACCTGGCCTGTCTCTGAACACCTGAATACCTGGCCTGTCCCTGAACACCTGGCCTGTTCTGAACACCTGAACACCTGGCCTGTCTCTGAACACCTGAACACCTGGCCTGTCTCTGAACACTTGAACACCTGGCCTGTCTCTGAACACCTGGCCTGTCCATGAACACCTGAACACCTGGCCTGTCTCTGAACACCTGAACACCTGGCCTGTCTCTGAACACTTGGCCTGTCCCTGAACACCTGAACACCTGGCCTGTCTCTGAACAAATGAACACCTGGCCTGTCTCTGAACAAATGAACACCTGGCCTGTCTCTGAACACTGGCCTGTCTCTGAACACCTGGTCTGTCTCTGAACACCTGAACACCTGGTCTGTCTCTGAACACCTGAACACCTGGCCTGTCTCTGAACACCTGAATACCTGGCCTGTCCCTGAACACCTGAACACCTGGCCTGTCTCTGAAACACCTGAACACCTGGCCTGTCTCTGAACACCTGAACACCTGGCCTGTCAATTTTCTCATCAAGTCTCTATGAAACATATACTTACAGAAAATACCACATGTGACAAATGATAATTATTGTTTAGTGGCGTGTGTGTGTGTGTGTGTGTATGTGTGTGTGTGGGTGAGCGCGCGCGCGCGTGTGTGTGCGTGCGTGTGTGCCTCCGTCCGTGCATGCGTGTGTGTGTGTGAGAGTGTGCGCGTGTGTGAGTGTGTGTATGCATAAATATGTGCGTGCGTGCGTCTGTGTGTGTGTGTGTGCGTGCGTGCGTGCGTGCGTGTGTGTGCGTGTGTGGTGTGTGTGTGTGTGTGTGTGTGTATATGTGTGTGTGTGTGAATGTGTTTTCAAAGTGTGTGTGTGTGTGTATGTGCATGAGTGCGTGTGCGTGTGTATTCGTACAGTTGATGTTGTTGTGGTGGTGGTAGTGGTGACGATAATGATGGTGGTGGTGGTGGTGGTGGTGATGATGATAATGGTGGTGGTAGTGATGATAATGATGGTGGTGGTGATGATAATGATGGTGGTAGTGGTGGTGGTGGTGGTGGTATCACCGTAGACAGACCCCTAAAGCCCACATCCTTGTTCACAGATATATTTTACTGATCAGTAGACACGGTGACAAGGCCTTTCTAGTTTATGTATTAGTGGTATACTGCCACATGTTCCCTCCGCTCTCCTCTCTCCCTCTCCCTTTGGCGTATCCTGGTATATTTCTGTACTGGGCTTTTCCTCTCTCTCTCTGTTCACACCCTCCACCTCTCTCTCTCTTTCTCCATCTCTCTTTCCCTCCCTCCCTCCCTCTCTTCCTCTCTCTGTCCCTCTCTCTTTCTTTCCCTCCCTCCCTCCCTCTATCTCTTCCTCTCTCTCTCTCCCTCCCTCCCTCACTCTCTCTCCCTCTCTCTCTCCCTCTCTCTCTCTCTTCCTATGCCTTTGTGCATTTAAATGGAACACTGATACTGTCAAACAGATGCAGAGCAGGTACATCAGGTGAAACATGCACACTAAACAACAGGTAAACAACAGGTACATCAGGTGAAACATGCACACTAAACAATAGGTAAACAACAGGTACATCAGGTAAAACATACACACTAAACAACAGGTACATCAGGTAAAACATACACACTAAACAACAGGTACATCAGGTAAAACATACACACTAAACAACAGGTACATCAGGTAAAACATACACATTAAACAACAGGTAAACAACATGTACATCAGGTAAAACATACACACTAAACAACATGTACATCAGGTAAAACATACACACTAAACAACAGGTACATCAGGTAAAACATACACACTAAACAACAGGTAAACAACATGT
Organism: Monoplex corrugatus; assembly: GCA_030674185.1. Lineage (NCBI taxonomy): Eukaryota > Metazoa > Mollusca > Gastropoda > Littorinimorpha > Ranellidae > Monoplex > Monoplex corrugatus. The sequence continues at coordinate 1,684,177 of JAPXFY010000022.1, read as the reverse complement.
ACATCAGGTAAAACATACACACTAAACAACAGGTACATCAGGTAAAACATACACACTAAACAACAGGTAAACAACATGTACATCAGGTAAAACATACACACTAAACAACAGGTAAACAACAGGTACATCAGGTAAAACATACACACTAAACAACAGGTACATCAGGTAAAACATACACACTAAACAACAGGTAAACAACAGGTACATCAGGTAAAACATACACATTAAACAACAGGTATATCAGGTAAAACATACACACTAAACAACAGGTACATCAGGTAAAACATGCACAATAAACAACAGGTACATCAGGTAAAACATACACACTAAACAACAGGTACATCAGGTAAAACATACACACTAAACAACAGGTAAACAACAGGTAAAACATACACACTAAACAACAGGTAAACAACAGGTACATCAGGTAAAACATACACACTAAACAACAGGTAAACAACAGGTACATCAGGTAAAACATACACACTAAACAACAGGTAAACAACAGGTACATCAGGTAAAGCATACACACTAAACAACAGGTAAACAACAGGTACATCAGGTAAAACATAACACTAAACAACAGGTAAAACAACAGGTACATCAGGTAAAACATACACACTAAACAACAGGTACATCAGGTAAAACATACACATTAAACAACAGGTATATCAGGTAAAACATACACACTAAACAACAGGTAAACAACAGGTACATCAGGTAAAACATACACACTAAACAACAGGTAAACAACAGGTACATCAGGTAAAACATACACACTAAACAACAGGTAAACAACAGGTACATCAGGTAAAACATACACACTAAACAACAGGTAAACAACAGGTACATCAGGTAAAACATACACACTAAACAACAGGTAAACAACAGGTACATCAGGTAAAACATACACACTAAACAACAGGTACATCAGGTAAAACATACACACTAAACAACAGGTAAACAACAGGTACATCAGGTAAAACATACACACTAAACAACAGGTACATCAGGTAAAACATACACACTAAACAACAGGTACATCAGGTAAAACATACACACTAAACACAACAGGTACATCAGGTAAAACATACACACTAAACAACAGGTACATCAGGTAAAACATACACACTAAACAACAGGTAAACAACAGGTACATCAGGTAAAAACATACACACTTAAACAAACAGGTAAACAACAGGTACATCAGGTAAAACATGCACACTGAACAACAGGTACACAACATGTACCTCAGGTCAAAACAACAGATACACAACATGTACATCAGGTCAAAACAACAGTACACAACATGTACATCAGGTCAAACAACAGGTACACAACATGTACATCAGGTCAAACAACAGGTACACAACATGTACATCAGGTCAAACAACAGGTACACAACATGTACATCAGGTCAAACAACAGATACACAACATGTACATCAGGTCAAACAACAGGTACACAACATGTACCTCAGGTCAAACAACAGATACACAACATGTACATCAGGTCAAACAACAGGTACACAACATGTACATCAGATCAAACAACAGGTACACAACATGTACATCAGGTCAAACAACAGGTACACAACATGTACATCAGGTCAAACAACAGGTACACAACATGTACATCAGGTCAAACAACAGTACACACAAACACGTACATCAGGTCAAACAACAGGTACACAACACGTACATCAGGTCAAACAACAAGTACACAACACGTACATCAGGTCAAACAACAGTACACAACACGTACATCAGGTCAAACAACAAGTACACAACACGTACATCAGGTCAAAATACAAGTACAGAACATGTACATCAGGTGAAACAACAAGTACACAACACGTACATCAGGTCAAACAAGTACAGAACATGTACATCAGGTCAAACAACAAGTACACAACACGTACATCAGGTCAAACAAGTACAGAAAATGTACATCAGGTGAAACAACAAGTACAGAAAATGTACATCATGTTAAACACAGACAGGTGATCTTGTTCTCTGGGTGCTAAGTACAAACCAATAGGAGCCAGCGGTAACTAGTATATAAACAATGAACATTTCTTGTCTGTGTGTGAATGTCACAGGTGTGTGTGTGTCGGGGGTGGTGGATTTTGGGGGTGGAGGGATGTGAACAGTGAAAGGCAGTCAGGTGACCATGTGCCCTAGGACAACCCCAATCCAGAAGACTGAAACTGCTGTTAAGAATAATAATAATAATGATAATAATAATAATAATACAATAACAAGAAGAATGCGAAGAAGAAAGAAGAAGAAGAAGAGGAATGCGAAGAAGAAAGAAGAAGAAGAAGAAGAAGAAGAAGAAGAGAAGAAGAAGAAGAAGAAGAAGAAGAAGAAGAAGATAATGACATTCATAGTGTCCTAACTCATGATGTATAAATCAAATCAAAGTGCGCATTCTCATCATTCACAATGACCAAAATATCAAGGGACAAAACACACGAACAATACGAGGGTGGACGACGGGTTGGGCACATGAGTGGGACATCACTGCTGGACAAAAAGATATGTTTTGATGGAAGACAGAGAACGTAAGACATGTCTTGATGGAAGACAGAGGACGTAAGATATGTCTTGATGGAAGACAGAGGACGTAAGATATGTCTTGATGGAAGACAGAGGACGTAAGATATGTCTTGATGGAAGACAGAGGACGTAAGATATGTCTTGATGGAAGACAGAGGACGTAAGATATGTCTTGATGGAAGACAGAGGACGTAAGATATGTCTTGATGGAAGACAGAGGACGTAAGATATGTCTTGATGGAAGACAGAGGACGTAAGATATGTCTTGATGGAAGACAGAGGACGTAAGATATGTCTTGATGGAAGACACAGAAGGTACGATATGTCTTGATGGAAGACAGAGAAGATAAGACATGTTTTGATGGAAGACAGAGAACGTAAGATATGTCTTGATGGAAGACACAGAACGTAAGATATGTCTTGATGGAAGACAGAGGACGTAAGATATGTCTTGATGGAAGACAGAGGACGTAAGATATGTCTTGATGGAAGACACAGAAGGTAAGACATGTTTTGATGGAAGACAGAGAACGTAAGATATGTCTTGATGGAAGACACAGAACGTAAGATATGTCTTGATGGAAGACAGAGGACGTAAGATATGTCTTGATGGAAGACAGAGGACGTAAGATATGTCTTGATGGAAGACACAGAAGGTAAGACATGTTTTGATGGAAGACAGAGAACGTAAGATATGTCTTGATGGAAGACACAGAACGTAAGATATGTCTTGATGGAAGACAGAGGACGTAAGATATGTCTTGATGGAAGACACAGAAGGTAAGATATGTCTTGATGGAAGACACAGAAGGTAAGATATGTCTTGATGGAAGACACAGAACGTAAGATATGTCTTGATGGAAGACAGAGAAGGTAAGATATGTCTTGATGGAAGACACAGAACGTAAGATATGTCTTGATGGAAGACAGAGAAGGTAAGATATGTCTTGATGGAAGACACAGAACGTAAGATATGTCTTGATGGAAGACAGAGAACGTAAGATATGTCTTGATGGAAGACACAGAACGTAAGATATGTCTTGATGGAAGACAGAGAAGATAAGATACGTCTTGATGGAAGACAGAAAACGTGAGATATGTCTTGATGGAAGACAGAGAAGATAAGATACGTCTTGATGGAAGACAGAGAAGATAAGATATGTCTTGATGGAAGACAGAGAAGATAAGATATGTCTTGATGGAAGACAGAGAAGGTAAGATATGTCTTGATGGAAGACACAGAACGTAAGATATGTCTTGATGGAAGACACAGAACGTAAGATATGTCTTGATGGAAGACAGAGAACGTAAGATATGTCTTGATGGAAGACAGAGAAGATAAGATATGTCTTGATGGAAGACAGAGAATGTAAGATATGTCTTGATGGAAGACACAGAACGTAAGATATGTCTTGATGGAAGACAGAGAAGATAAGATATGTCTTGATGGAAGACAGAGAAGGTAAGATATGTCTTGATGGAAGACACAGAACGTAAGATATGTCTTGATGGAAGACAGAGAAGATAAGATATGTCTTGATGGAAGACAGAGAACGTAAGATATGTCTTGATGGAAGACAGAACGTGTCATTCCAGTTGTTTGGACCAGACACAGACACACAAAAGGAGAAGCGAATGATTGTGGAACATCTGTAGCTATGAATTTGTGAACAACTGGTGTCAGAAATAAATGGAAGAGGTCAGGTGGGGGGTGGGGGGTGGGGGGTGGGGTGGGCGGGGGTAGGGGGTGTACTTTCAGAG
>JAPXFY010000022.1:1664855-1674855 GCA_030674185.1 Monoplex corrugatus | reverse complement strand
CATCACTGTGTGTGTACTATACTGTACAATGATGTACTGTACATATCACTGTGTGTGTACTATACATGTACAATGATGTACTGTATCTCACTGTGTGTGTACTTCAGTACATGATGTACTGTACTATCATCAGTGTTGTACTATACATGTAAATGTGTACTGTACTATCATCATGTGTGTGTACTATACATGTACATGATGTACTGTACAACATGTGTGTACTTATGTACATGATGTACTGTATATCTCACTGGTGTGTACTATACATGTACAATGATGTACTGTTTCATCACTGTGTACTTTACATGTACATGATGTACTGTACTTCATCATCTGTGTACTATACTGTACAATGAGTACTGTACTATATCACTGTGTTTGACTTCTGTACTTATGTACTGTACTTTCATGTGTGTTTGTACATGTAAATGATGTACTGTACTGTTACTGTGGTGTACTTAATGTACAATGATGTACTGTACTATATACTGTGTGTGTACTATACATGTACAATGATGTACTGTACTATCATTCACTGTGTGTGTATGTATACATGTACAATGTGTACTGTACTTGATTTCACTGTGTGTGTACTATACTGTACAATTGATGTACTGTATATCATCACTGTGTGTGTACTATACATGTACAATGTGTACTGTACTTCATCACTGTGGTGTACTAATGTACAATGATGTACTGTTCTGTCACATGTGGTGTATATACATGTAAATATGTACTGTACTATAGTCATGTGTGTGTGATTACATGTACAAGTGATGTACGTATGATCGTACTGTCTGTGTATATACATGTTATGATGTACTGTCGTATGATCTGTGTGTGTACTGTACTGTACATATGTACTGTACTGTCTACTGTGTGTTGTACTTGAGTTGTCAGTGTGTACTGTATATTAGTCCTGTGTAGTTGTATACTGTAGATTGTGTCTGTAGTTGTGTTCACTGTGTGAGTCGTGTTGTACATGTAATGATGTGCTGTATGATTCTGTGTGTATATATGTCAATGTATGTTGTCTGTGACTGTTATCATGTGTGTGTGTCGTATTGTATGATGTACTGTACTATTGTCAGTTGTGTAGTCTGATATTGTACTGTATAGCATGTGTGTGTATCTGACTTATGTCTGTGATTATCTGTGTAGTTGTACTATGCTGTCAGTGATGTACTGTATATTTACTTGGTGTGCTATATGTTCTTGTACTGTGTATTCAGTCTGGTGGTTGTGTCTATACATGTGAGATTGTGTTGTACTATGCATCACTGTGTGTATATACTGTTGACATGTGTATGTACTTATCATATGTGTGTACTTACTGTAGTTTGATGTGACTGAGTTATCACTGTGTTGTATGTTTTACTGTCTGAGTATGTGTTTTGACTGTGTGATGTACGTGATGTACTGTACTTCACGTGTGTGTACTGTAATGTCAATTGTGGGGAGTGTACTAGTCATCACTGTGTGTGGTACGATACTAGTGTACATTAGTGTACTTGTATGTATCTATACGTGTGTTGTACTATACATGTAATGATGTCTGACTTACTGTGTGTACTTACAGTACAATGATGTACTGTTACTCTGTGTGTTGTACTATACATTGTACAATTGATGTACTGTATATCTCAATGAGTTTGTACTGTAGCTGACAATGAGTTTGTCTATTGTACTGTGATGAATGATGCCTGTACTTGTGCTAGTCAGTGTACTGTTTCACTGAGTGATGTATTGTACTGACTTAAGTGTGTTGTACTTGTGTACTGATGATGAGTTGTGTTGTACTGTGTAGATGTTGTGCTTTCGTCTGTGTGAGTTCGTGTTGTACGTACTTGTGTGAGTTGTCTGTGTGACTGTGGTGATTGTGTGTAACTGTGATGTGCTGTTGCTGTGTGAGTTTTGTACTGGTGATTGTGTTTGACTGTGGTGAGTTGTGTTGATGACTGTACTGAGTTGTGTTGTACTGTGGTGAGTTTGTATGATGTATGTGAGTTGTGTTGTACTTTGGTGAGTTGTTATTCACTGTGTGTATTTAGCATGTGCTAATGATGGTACTGATGCATCACGTGTGTGTTGTACGTATGAGATGTGCTAATGTGACTGTAGTGTAGTATGTTGTGACTTAAGTGATGATTGTACTGTGTGAGTTTATACTGTGGTGAGTGTGTGTTACTAACATGTACTGAGTTGTGTTGTGCTGATGGTGAGTTGTGTTGTAGTGCTCATGATGTTGTGTTGTCTGTGTGGTCATCTGTCTGAGTTATGACTGACGTACTGTACTGGAGTTATGTTGTCTCATTGGTGAGTATGTAGCTGTTGTGACTGTGATTTGTTGTACTGTAGCGTGTTGTTGTGTTGGTTGTCAGTGGTGGTTGTGCTGTGTGTGGTTGTACGTGCTGTCTGTGTTGTGCTGTGGTGTTTGTGACTGTGTTGTAAGCTGTGTGACTGTGTTGTACTGTGTTGTGCTGTGCTGAGTTGTGTATGTACTTGTGAGTTGTGTTGTCTGTGGTGAGTTGTGTTGTGCTGTGGTGAGTTGCGTTGTATGGTGGTGAGTTGTGTTGTACTTTGGTGAGGTTTACTGAACTGCGTTGTGATGTGGTGAGTTCTGTTGTGCTGTGGTGAGATGTATGCTATGGTGAGTTGTGTTGTACTGTGGTGAGTTGTGTTGTACTGTGGTGAGCTTTACTGAGCTTTGTTTACTGGGGTGAGTTTTACTGAGCTGTGCTGTGCTGTGGTGAGCTTCACTGAGCTTTTTTGTGCTCTGGTGAGCTTTACTGAGCTGTATTGTACTGTGTCGAGCTGTGTTGAGCTGTGTTGAGCTGTGTCAATTTGCAATGACTTTTTGTGAGCTGTAGTGATTTCAATGAATTGTATTGAGCTGTCGTAGTTGTAGATGAGTGTGTTGAGCTATGTTGAGCTGGAATGAGCCACGATGAGCTGTGTTGTGCTGTAGTGGTTGCAGTGAACGGTTTTGAGCTACACTGAGCTATGGTAAGCTGTGTTGTGCTGTAGTGTGCTAAGCCGTGTCGTGCTTTAGTGAGTTGTAGTGAGTTCTGTTAAGCTGTAGTGAGTCGTGATGAGCCGTGTTGTTCTACAATGAGCTGTGTTAAGCTGTGGTGAGCTGTGGTGAGCTGTGATACGATGTAGTGAGGTGTAGTAAACTGTGATGAGATTTAGGAGCAGTAGTGAGCTTTAGTGAGCTGTAGTGAGTGTTAATTGCTGTAATGAGTCGTAGTGAGTTACAGTGTGCTGTCATGAGTTGTGGTGAGCTGTGTTAAACTGTAGTGAGCTGTGTTGTGCTGTTGTGTTGTGCTGTGGCGTGCTGCAGCGGCGGCAGTGTGAGGCAGTTAGGCCCTGTGCTGATTACCTGCACAGCCCTGCCAATCGATACCTTGCTCCTGGAGACAGGGAGAGTGACAAGGAGACATTTCAGCCCTCTGCCTACCACCACCTCCACCACCACCACCATCATCACCACCATCACCACCCTTTCTCTACCACCACTATTGTCTTTCACACACACACACTGACAGCAACAGCACTCACCTTCATTCGATCCCACCTCCACCGTCACCACCACCACCACTACCACCACCACCAGCACCAGTAGTGTCCCCCGAGCAAGCTGTCACCGTGTACGTTGTATCCGTTGTGTTTGTCAAGCTTGTCCTTCAGTTCACTACCACAACCACTACCCCGAACACACTGCACCACCCGCCATCAGCCCCGACAACCACTGACCCTTCTCACAACTCCCCTAGCGCTTGTCTCCAGGTTGCCGATGATCAAGGTAGCCCCCGTGTGACACCCAGTGCCGGCAAGAGGTAGATAGGTAGGTAGATAGGTAGGTAGATAGGTGGCTCGCCAAGAGACAATGCGACGTCGTACCGTGAGCGAGACAGAGCGGAGAGTGAGAGAGAGAGAGAGAGAGAGAGACGGGCGGAATGTCGGCAGGGCGCTAGTAGCGGGGAGGGAGAGAGGGAGGGAGGGAGAGAGAGAGAGAGAAGGCGAAGAACAAAAGTACAGAAGCATTAAAGCTAGCAGCCGGTAATTTGCTGCTGGGGCTCAACTCACGTCGCCAATCACCGTGTGCCTGCACCACCACCCATCACCTGGCCTGCTTGCTTCTGCCGCTCGTGAAGTCTTCGTGCACGTGTCTCGTTGTATAGTCTGTCGCCTGTCACCTGCTACCTGTACATTGGTACTTGTTTTGTGATGCCGTTCTTACGAGTTATAATAATTAATAATTACAATATTTATATAGCGCAAATCTTGATAAAATCAAATCTAAGCGCTGAAGCAGACACACACGCAGGCACGCACGCTCGCACACACACGCACGCACACATACAGACACACACACACACACACACACACACACACACACACCCACACACGCATGGCTATAAATGGGGAGAAAGAATAAAAGCAATAAAAGCAAGAATAAAAGCAATGGAAAATTATAGAGAGCATAGCATACAATTATATATTATAACCATGTGATTCCCTTTTGCTTTGCTGTTGTTGTTGTTATTGCCGCTAACGTGTCGATTTATTTCACACTGATATGTGTCGAGCGATGTGATTTCTTTAAACTGTGTGACCGTTGGACGTCGATGGCTGACATCAAAGAAAACGATTCAGGCCTGTGAGACATGTAGTCTGTGTTTTCTTATTCTGCCTCGAATATTTTTCTTTGTTTGTTTGTTTGTTTTTTCACAAAAAGTGTCTACATATATTACACCACTACTACCATTATTGTTGTGTTATTATTGTTGGTTTTTGATGGTATTGTAAGGGGTTGATATACATTTCCTTTACACGTGTGTCTGTCTCTCTCATACCGTTTTGCAAGATTTGATTAACTGTGGCATTGAAAAGTCGATAGTTCATTGCATTTCATTTTGATTACTTACTTCACATTGTATGTGTGCTGGTTCAGGTTTTGATGTGCATCTTTTCTGTGCAGAGTAACAGACTTGCTGTAGGATGTACGAGCAGTGGGACCTTGTGCTACTCTCCTGGAGTAACAAAGTGTTTTGAACTCCTGCCAACAAGTACGTACAGAACAAATCAACATGTTGCTGGCTAACAGGAACCACTTCTGACAACTGTCAAACGTCACAAGCTTGTCTGGTTCGGTCACGTCACTCGCCATGACACACTGTCCATGACTGGCAGGGTTTGGTCACGTCACCCACCACAACACACTGTCCATGACTGGCAGGGTTTGGTCACGTCACCCACCATGACACACTGTCCATGACTGGCAGGGTTTGGTCACGTCACCCACCACAACACACTGTCCATGACTGGCATAGTTTGGTCACGTCACCCACCATGACACACTGTCCATGACTGGCATGGTTTGGTCATGTCACCCACCATGACACACTGTCCATGACTGGCATGGTTTGGTCATGTCACCCTCCATGACACACTGTCCATGACTGGCATAGTTTGGTCATGTCACCCACCATGACACACTGTCCATGACTGGCAGGGTTTGGTCACGTCACCCACCATGACACACTGTCCATGACTGGCATAGTTTGGTCACGTCACCCACCATGACACACTGTCCATGACTGGCATGGTTTGGTCACGTCACCCACCATGACACACTGTCCATGACTGGCATGGTTTGGTCACGTCACCCACCATGACACACTGTCCATGACTGGCATGGTTTGGTCACGTCATCCACCACAACACACTGTCCATGACTGGCATGGTTTGGTCACGTCACCCACCATTACACACTGTCCATGACTGGCATGGTTTGGTCACGTCACCCACCACAACACACTGTCCACGACTGGCATGGTTTGGTCACATCACCCACCACAACACACTGTCCATGACTGGCAGGGTTTGGTCACGTCACCCACCACAACACACTGTCCATGACTGGCATAGTTTGGTCACGTCACCCACCATGACACACTGTCCATGACTGGCATGGTTTGGTCATGTCACCCACCATGACACACTGTCCATGACTGGCATGGTTTGATCACGTCACCCACCACAACACACTGTCCATGACAGGCAGGGTTTGGTCACGTCACCCACCACAACACACTGTCCATGACTGGCAGGGTTTTGTCACGTCACCCACCACAACACACTGTCCACGACTGGCATGGTTTGGTCACATCACCCACCACAACACACTGTCCATGACTGGCAGGGTTTGGTCACGTCACCCACCACAACACACTGTCCATGACTGGCATGGTTTGGTCACGTCACCCACCACAACTCACTGTCCATGACAGGCAGGGTTTGGTCACGTCACCCACCACAACACACCGTCCATGACTGGCATGGTTTGGTCACGTCACCCACCATGACACACTGTCTATGACTGGCATGGTTTGGTCACGTCACTCGCCATGACACACTGTCCATGACTGGTAGGGTTTGGTCACGTCACCCACCACAACACACTGTCCATGACTGGCATAGTTTGGTCACGTCACCCACCATGACACACTGTCCATGACTGGCATGGTTTGGTCATGTCACCCACCATGACACACTGTCCATGACTGGCATGGTTTGGTCATGTCACCCACCATGACACACTGTCCATGACTGGCATAGTTTGGTCATGTCACCCACCATGACACACTGTCCATGACTGGCATGGTTTGGTCACGTCACCCACCATGACACACTGTCCATGACTGGCATAGTTTGGTCACGTCACCCACCATGACACACTGTCCATGACTGGCATGGTTTGGTCACGTCACCCACCATGACACACTGTCCATGACTGGCATAGTTTGGTCACGTCACCCACCATGACACACTGTCCATGACTGGCATGGTTTGGTCACGTCACCCACCATGACACACTGTCCATGACTGGCATGGTTTGGTCACGTCATCCACCACAACACACTGTCCATGACTGGCATAGTTTGGTCACGTCACCCACCATGACACACTGTCCATGACTGGCATGGTTTGGTCACGTCACCCACCACAACACACTGTCCATGACTGGCATGGTTTGGTCACGTCACCCACCACAACACACTGTCCATGACTGGCATGGTCTGGTCACGTCACCCACCACAACACACTGTCCATGACTGGCATGATCTGGTCACATCACCCACCACAACACATTGTCCATGACTGGCATGGTTTGGTCACGTCACCCACCATGACACACTGTCCATGACTGGCATGGTTTGGTCACGTCACCCACCATGACACACTGTCCATGACTGGCATGGTTTGGTCACGTCATCCACCACAACACACTGTCCATGACTGGCATGGTTTGGTCACGTCACCCACCACAACACACTGTCCATGACAGGCAGGGTTTGGTCACGTCACCCACCACAACACACTGTCCATGACTGGCAGGGTTTTGTCACGTCACCCACCACAACACACTGTCCATGACTGGCATGGTTTGGTCACGTCACCCACCACAACACACTGTCCATGACTGGCAGGGTTTGGTCACGTCACCCACCATGACACACTGTCCATGACTGGCAAGGTTTGGTCACGTCACCCACCATGACACACTGTCCATGACTGGTCACGTCACCCACCACAACACACTGTCCATGACTGGCAGGGTTTGATCATGTCACCCACCATGATACACTGTCCATGACTGGCATGGTTTGGTCACGTCACCCACCACAACACACTGTCCATGACTGGCATGATTTGGTCACGTCACCCGCCATGACACACTGTCCATGACTGGCATAGTTTGGTCACGTCACCCACCACAACACACTGTCCATGACTGGCATGATTTGGTCACGTCACCCACCACAACACACTGTCCATGACTGGCATAGTTTGGTCACGTCACCCGCCATGACACACTGTCCATGACTGGCATAGTTTGGTCACGTCACCACCACAACACACTGTCCATGACTGGCATAGTTTGGTCACGTCACCCATCACAACACACTGTCCATGACTGGCATAGTTTGGTCACGTCACCCACCACAACACACTGTCCATGACTGGCAAGGTTTGGTCACGTCACCCACCACAACACATTGTCCATGACTGGCATGGTTTGGTCACGTCACCCACCATGACACACTGTCCATGACTGGCATGGTTTGGTCACGTCACCCACCATGACACACTGTCCATGACTGGCATGGTTTGGTCACGTCATCCACCACAACACACTGTCCATGACTGGCATGGTTTGGTCACGTCACCCACCATCACACACCGTCCATGACTGACATAGTTTGGTCACGTCACCCACCACCACACACCGTCCAAAACCGTCCTTCACAACCATGAAAGTCGATGGGTTTGCCTACAAGTCTTTGCTGGGTGCTTCAAATTTTTTAGCAACCAGACTGGAAAATTTACGGGCCAAACTACAAGCCTGGCCACAGCCACACAATAGCAAAGTGCTGCTATGAGACTGTACAAGCAAAACTGATTGGTTAGTAATGGAAGGGGGGGGGGAGAGGGAAACAAGGACAGCACCGGATTTATTCCTATTGAATATTCCGGTAAATATAAAAGTACAGTGTAAGAGAAAAGCAAAAAGACATACATGTAACACAGTTCAGTCTCTCAGTTTCAGACTCTGATATAGTCTGTTCGTTTTATGTCTACATCTTCATGAATCAGGTCCATACTGTCTGGCCACTTAGTGCGCTGGAGCTTCCTTGGCTTGTTGGCTATAGAAATTTGAGTGCCTAGTCACAACAGGAAAGCTGGAGGGGAAAAGAGCACCAGGGAGAAAAATACTGGGTGCTTTTGCGGAGTGGATGAGGACAGAAAGGACGGGAATATGCTTGCAGTGACAAAAGATAGATTCGTATGGTGAGCCATGATCGCCAACGCCATGCGGCAAGGCACATGATGATAATGATGATAACGATGATAATGATGATGACGACGACGACAATGACGACGACGACGACGATGACGATGATGATGATGATGATAGTGATGGAACATCAGTGTTTCTTTTTTTTTTGAGAATTGTTTGAACCAGCCACGAAGTCCGACTTACCTGCGAGTGACGGATTTCTCGTACATATGGTGCACGTCGTCAAATGTAACTTTCCATCGTAAGTTAGCCACCATTGATATTTGTGATGAAAGCTTCAGTGACCTCCTCATGACTGGCTTGGTTTCCAAGGGCCGTAACTTTTGAGCGCTTCATCAGAGGGACACATGTGGTTTTACGACAGGAAGTGCACGTTCGCTGTTTACCAATAATCGGTAAAGCTGAGACACTGGATCGGAAAACCCAGGAAACAGCATGAGCCTGATAACAGTGTGTTGACAGATTCAAACCATTATTGTGCACTCGTCATTAGCCAGTGAAGTTTTACTTTTAATCGCTAAATATTCTTTCTACTCGCAACGACGAGTAACGTACTCGCCATTTTCAGAACACCCTGGAATGAGGCCGTCTCTGAGATCGAGAGAGGAAGAGCTGGGTGGTCAATATCACAGACTGGACCAACCTCAGTATGTCTGAACTGTTTGTTGCTGTACCCCACAGACACAGGAAGAACTGGGTGGTCAATATCACAGACTGGACCAACCTCAGTATGTCTGAACTGTTTGTTGCTGTACCCCACAGACACAGGAAGAACTGGGTGGTCAATATCACAGACTGGACCAACCTCAGTATGTCTGAACTGTTTGTTGCTGTACCCCACAGACACAGGAAGAGCTGGGTGGTCAATAGCACAGACTGGACCAACCTCAGTATGTCTGAACTGTTTGTTGCTGTACCCCACAGACACAGGAAGAGCTGGGTGGTCAATATCACATTCTGGACCAACCTCAGTATGTCTGAACTGTTTGTTGCTGTACCCCACAGACAGAGGAAGAGCTGGGTGGTCAATATCACAGACTGGACCAACCTCAGTATGTCTGAACTGTTTGTTGCTGTACCCACAGACACAGGAAGAGCTGGGTGGTCAATATCACAGACTGGACCAAC
>JAPXFY010000022.1:1624855-1659855 GCA_030674185.1 Monoplex corrugatus | reverse complement strand
TGTTAGAGTTAGGTCTAAATCTTCATGTTAGGTCTAAGTCTTCAAGTTAGAATTAGGTCTAAGTCTTCAAGTTAGAGTTAGGTGTAAGTCTTCATGTTAGAGTTAGGTGTAAGTATTCATGTTAGAGTTAGGTCTAAGTCTTCAAGTTAGAGTTAGGTCTAAGTCTTCATGTTAGAGTTAGGTCTAAGTCTTCATGTTAGAGTTAGGTCTGTCTTCAAGTTAGAGTTAGGTCTAAGTCTTCACGTTAGAGTTAGGTGTAAGTCTTCATGTTAGAGTTAGGTGTAAGTCTTCATGTTAGAGTTAGGTCTAAGTCTTCATGTTAGAGTTAGGTCTAAGTCTTCAAGTTAGAGTTAGGTCTAAGTCTTCATGTTAGAGTTAGGTCTAAGTCTTCATGTTAGAGTTAGGTCTAAGTCTTCATGTTAGAGTTAGGTCTAAATCTTTATGTTAGAGTTAGGTGTAAGTCTTCATGTTAGAGTTAGGTCTAAATCTTCATGTTAGAGTTAGGTGTAAGTCTTCATGTAGAGTTAGGTGTATCTTCATGTTAGAGTTAGTCTAAGTCCCTCATGTTAGATTAGGTCAAGTCTTCAAGTTAAGTTAGGTCTAATTCTCATGTTAGAGTTAGTGTGTAATCTTCATAGTTAGAGTTAGGTCTAGTCTTCAAGTTAGAGTTAGGTGTAAGTCTCATGTTAGAGTTAGGTCAATCTTCAGTTAGGTTAAGTCTTCAAGTAGAATTAGGTCTAGTCTTCAAGTTAGAGTTAGGTGCTAAGTCTTCAGTTATGAGTTTAGGTATAAGTATTCATGTTAGAGTTAGGTCTAAGTCTTCAGTTAAGTTAGGTACTAAGTCTTCATGTTAGAGTTAGGTCTAAGTCTTCATAGTTAGAGTTAGGTCGAAGTTATCAAGTTAGAGTTAGGTCTAATCTTCACGTTAGAGTTGGTTAATCTTCATGTTAGAGTTAGGTTAAGTTTCATGTTAGAGTTAGGTCTAAGTCTTATGTTAGAGTTAGGTCTAAGTCTTCAGTTAGAGTTAGTACTAATGTTACAGTTACGTAGGCAATCTTCATGTAGGTAGGTAATCTTCATGTAGGTGTGGCTAACACTTTATGAGAGCTTAGGTGTAAGTCTTATCATGTAAGAGGTCTAAATCTACATGGTTAGAGTGGTGTATATTCATGTTAGATAGGTCTAAATCACACTGTAGTGATATTAAGTCTAAACATGTTAGAGTAGGTTAAGCTTCTGTAAGGTTAGGTACAACTCGTGTTAGAGTTAAGTCTAAATTCGTAGACAGGTTACTAACATCATGTGTAGATTAGTGTAAGTCTTCCATGTTAAGTTAAGTCTAAAACATTAGTTAGAGTTAGGTTCTAAGTCTTCATGTTAGAGTTAGTGTAAGTCTCAATGTTAGATTAGGTGTAAGTCTTCATGTTAGAGTTAGGTGGTAAGTCTTCATAGTTAGTCTAGCCATGTGTAGTAAGTGTAAGTCTTCATGTTAGGTAGTCTAAGTCTTCAGTTAGAGTTAGGTCTAAGTCTTCATGTTAGAGTTAGGTTAAGTCTTCATGTTAGAGTTAGGTGTAAGTCTTCAAGTTAGAGTTAGGTATAAGTCTTCATGTTAGAGTTAGGTCTAAATCTTCATGTTAGAGTTAGGTCTAAGTCTTCAGTTAGAGTTAGGTCTAATCTTCATGTTAAGTAGTCTAAGGTTGCTAAGTCTTCATGTTAGAGTTAGGTCTAAGTCTTCAGTTAGAGTTAGGTCTAAGTCTTCAAGTTAGAGTTAGGTCAAAGATCTTCATGAGTTAGGTCTAAGTCTCAGTTAGATTAGGGCTAAGTCTTCAAGTTAGAGTTAGGTCTAAGTCTTCATGTTGTCAGAGTTAGGTTAAGTTCTTAAGTTAGGTCTAAGTCTTCATTTTAGAGTTAGGTCTAAGTCTTCAAGTTAGAGTTAGGTCTAAGTCTTCATGTTAGAGTTAGGTCTAGTCTTCAGTTAGAGTTAGGTCTAAGTCTTCATGTTAGATTAGGTCTAAGTCTTCATGTTAGAGTTAGGTCTAAATCTTCATGTTAGAGTTAGGTCTAAGTCTTCATGTTAGAGTTAGGTCTAAGTCTTCAAGTTAGAGTTAGGTCTAAGTCTTCATGTTAATTAGGTCTAAGACTTCAAGTTAAGTTAGGTCTAAGTCTTCATGTTAGAGTTAGGTCTAATCTTCATGTTAGAATTAGGTTAAGTCTTCAAGTTACAGTTAGGTCTAAATCTTCAAGTTAAGTTAGGTTAAGTCTTCATGTTAGAGTTAGGTCTAAGTCTTCATGTTAGAGTTAGTCTAAATCTTCATGTTAGAGTTAGGTAAGCTTCAGTTAGAGTTAGGTCTAAGTCTTCATGTTAGAGTTATAGTTAATCTTCATGTTAGAGTTAGGTGTAAGCTTCAAGTTAGAGTTAGGTCTAAGTCTTCATGTTAGAGTTAGGTTAAGTCTTCATGTTAGAGTTAGGTCTAAGTCTTCAAGTTAGAGTTAGGTCTAAGTCTTCATGTTAGAGTTAGGTCTAAGTCCTCATGTTAGAGTTAGGTCTAAGTCTTTATGTTAGAGTTAGGTCTAAGTCTTCATGTTAGAGTTAGGTCTAATCTTCAAAGTTAGAGTTAGGTCTAAGTCTTCATGTTAGAGTTAGGTCTAAGTCTTCATGTTAGAGTTAGGTGTAAGTCTTCAAGTTAGAGTTAGGTCGTAAGTCTTCAAGTTAGAGTTAGGTCTAAGTCTTCATGTTAAGTTAGGTCTAAGTCTTCATGTTAGAGTTAGGTGTAAGTCTTCAATGTTAAAAGTTAGGTGCTAAGTCTCTTCATGTTAGAGTTAGGTCTAAGTCTTCAAGTTAGAGTTAGGTCTAAGTCTTCAATGTTAGAGTTAGGTCTAAGTCTTCATGTTAGAGTTAGTATAGTTCTAAGTCTTCAAGTTAGAGTTAGGTCAAAGTCTTTCAGTTAGAGTTAGGTCTAAGTCTCAGTTAGAGTTAGGTCTAAGTCTTCATGTTAGAGTTAGGTCTAAGTCTTCATGTTATGGTCTAAGTCTTCAACAGTGTTAGGTCTAAGTCTTCAGATTAGGTCTAAGTCTTCATGTTAGAGTTAGGTCTAAGTCTTCATGTTAGATATGAAGAAAGACAGAGTATGTGACTGTCGAACAGACAGGGGAAGCTGGTTCCAGTTGTATGGACCAGACACAGACAATGAACGGTGACCAAATGTGGACCATCTGTATGGAGGACTTTGTAAACCAATAATAGTACCAGAAGCTGAACTAAGAGGTCGGACAGGGGTGTACATGGGCAGGTGGTTATAAATGATAAATAGGTCCGGTACTATTGATACACTTGTAGCGCTGCATATTGATTTTGTATGGAATTCTTTTAGAAACAGGCAGCCAATGGAGAAAGGGAATCAAGGGAGTGATATCATCACGCCTCTTTATATGAAGGTTAAGATGGGCCAGGAAGATATCGTGTACAGGTTACTAACAATACTGGGTGGTGTATATATCGTGTACAGGTCACCATTACTAACAACACAGGGTGGTGTATATATCGTGTACAGGTTACTAACAACACAGGGTGGTGTATATATCGTGTACAGGTTACTAACAACACAGGGTGGTGTATATATCGTGTACAGGTTACTAACAACACTGGGTGGTGTATATATCGTGTACAGGTCACTAACAACACTGGGTGGTGTATATATCGTGTACAGGTTACTAACAACACTGGGTGGTGTATATATCGTGTACAGGTCACTAACAACACTGGGTGGTGTGTATATCGTGTACAGGTTACTAACAACACAGGGTGGTGTGTATATCGTGTACAGGTCACTAACAACACTGGGTGGTGTATATATCGTGTACAGGTTACTAACAACACAGGGTGGTGTGTATATCGTGTACAGGTCACTAACAACACTGGGTGGTGTATATATCGTGTACAGGTTACTAACAACACAGGGTGGTGTATATATCTTGTACAGGTTACTAACAACACTGAGTGGTGTATATATCGTGTACAGGTTGCTAACAACACTGAGTGGTGTATATATCGTGTACAGGTTACTAACAACACAGGGTGGTGTATATATCGTGTACAGGTAACTAACAACACAGGGTGGTGTATATATCGTGTGCAGGTTACTAACAACACAGGGTGGTGTATATATCGTGTACAGGTTACTAACAACACTGGGTGGTGTGTATACTGTATATGGAACTGCCGAGGAGGACGAGGCCATGTTGGACAAATGATAATTGGAGTTATTCAGACAAACTGCATGGGATACAAGGCAAAGGCTGCCCCATTTACCCTCAAGTCGTAGGGGATGAGATGGTAGAGACCTCAGCTTTGGGTGGCTTTAGTGTCCAAATATGACCGATAAATGAGTGGATTGTCGAGATGTGAAGACCAGTCACTGGTGCTGAAGGGAACAGTAGTCAGTGTAGTCCATCTAGTAAAACACTGGTGAAGGGAACAGTAGTCAGTGTAGTGAAGGGAACAGTAGTCAGTGTGGTCCATCTAGTAAAACACTGGTGGTGAAGAGAACAGTGGTCAGTGTTGTCCATCTAGTAAAACACTGGTGGTGAAGGGAACAGTAGTCAGTGTAGTGAAGGGAACAGTAGTCAGTGTGGTCCATCTAGTAAAACACTGGTGGTGAAGGGAACAGTGGTCAGTGTGGTCCATCTAGTAAAACACTGGTAGTGAAGGGAACAGTGGTCAGTGTGGTCCATCTAGTAAAACACTGGTGGTGAAGGGAACAGTGGTCAGTGTAGTCCATCTAGTAAAACACTGGTGGTGAAGGGAACAGTAGTCAGTGTTGTCCATCTAGTAAAACACTGGTGGTGAAGGGAACAGTGGTCAGTGTAGTCCATCTAGTAAAACACTGGTGAAGGTAACAGTAGTCAGTGTAGTCCATCTAGTAAAACACTGGTGGTGAAGGGAACAGTAGTCAGTGTAGTCCATCTAGTAAAACACTGGTGGTGAAGGGAACAGTAGTCAGTGTAGTCCATCTAGTAAAACACTTGTGTTGAAGGGAACAGTAGTCAGTGTAGTCCATCTAGTAAAACACTGGTGCTGAAGGGAACAGTGGTCAGTGTAGTCCATCTAGTAAAACACTGGTGCTGAAGGGAACAGTAGTCAGTGTAGTCCATCTAGTAAAACAATTGTGTTGAAGGGAACAGTAGTCAGTGTAGTCCATCTAGTAAAACACTGGTGGTGAAGGGAACAGTGGTCAGTGTAGTCCATCTAGTAAAACACTGGTGCTGAAGGGAACAGTAGTCAGTGTAGTCCATCTAGTAAAACACTGGTGCTGAAGGGAACAGTAGTCAGTGTAGTCCATCTAGTAAAACACTGGTGGTGAAGGGAACAGTAGTCAGTGTGGTCCATCTAGTAAAACACTGGTGGTGAAGGGAACAGTAGTCAGTGTGGTCCATCTAGTAAAACACTGGTGGTGAAGGGAACAGTAGTCAGTGTAGTCCATCTAGTAAAACACTGGTGAAGGGAACAGCAGTCAGTGTAGTCCATCTAGTAAAACACTGGTGCTGAAGGGAACAGTAGTCAGTGTAGTGAAGGGAACAGTAGTCAGTGTAGTCCATCTAGTAAAACACTGGTGAAGGGAACAGTAGTCAGTGTAGTGAAGGGAACAGTAGTCAGTGTTGTCCATCTAGTAAAACACTGGTGAAGGGAACAGTAGTCAGTGTAGTGAAGGGAACAGTAGTCAGTGTAGTCCATCTAGTAAAACACTGGTGGTGAAGGGAACAGTAGTCAGTGTAGTCCATCTAGTAAAACACTGGTGGTGAAGGGAACAGTAGTCAGTGTAGTCCATCTAGTAAAACACTGGTGGTGAAGGGAACAGTAGTCAGTGTAGTCCATCTAGTAAAACACTGGTGCTGAAGGGAACAGTAGTCAGTGTGGTCCATCTAGTAAAACACTGGTGAAGGGAACAGTAGTCAGTGTGGTGAAGGGAACAGTAGTCATTGTAGTGAAGGGAACAGTAGTCAGTGTTGTCCATCTAGTAAAACACTGGTGGTGAAGGGAACAGTAGTCAGTGTAGTGAAGGGAACAGTAGTCAGTGTAGTCCATCTAGTAAAACACTGGTGAAGGGAACAGTAGTCAGTGTGGTCCATCTAGTAAAACACTGGTGAAGGGAACAGTAGTCAGTGTAGTGAAGGGAACAGTAGTCAGTGTAGTCCATCTAGTAAAACACTGGTGAAGGGAACAGTAGTCAGTGTAGTCCATCTAGTAAAACACTGGTGTAGGGAACAGTAGTCAGTGTAGTCCATCTAGTAAAACACTGGTGAAGGGAACAGTAGTCAGTGTTGTCCATCTAGTAAAACACTGGTGGTGAAGGGAACAGTAGTCAGTGTAGTCCATCTAGTAAAACACTGGTGGTGAAGGGAACAGTAGTCAGTGTAGTCCATCTAGTAAAACACTGGTGGTGAAGGGAACAGTAGTCAGTGTAGTCCATCTAGTAAAACACTGGTGAAGGGAACAGTAGTCAGTGTAGTCCATCTAGTAAAACACTGGTGTAGGGAACAGTAGTCAGTGTTGTCCATCTAGTAAAACACTGGTGGTGAAGGGAACAGTAGTCAGTGTAGTCCATCTAGTAAAACACTGGTGAAGGGAACAGTAGTCAGTGTAGTCCATCTAGTAAAACACTGGTGGTGAAGGGAACAGTAGTCAGTGTGGTCCATCTAGTAAAACACTGGTGGTGAAGGGAACATTAGTCAGTGTAGTGAAGGGAACAGTAGTCAGTGTAGTGAAGGGAACAGTAGTCAGTGTAGTGAAGGAACAGTAGTCAGTGTAGTCCATCTAGTAAAACACTGGTGAAGGGAACAGTAGTCAGTGTGGTCCATCTAGTAAAACACTGGTGAAGGGAACAGTAGTCAGTGTAGTAAAACACTGGTGGTGAAGGGAACAGTGGTCAGTGTTGTCCATCGAGTAAAACACTGGTGGTGAAGGGAACAGTAGTCAGTGTGGTTAAGGGAACAGTAGTCAGTGTAGTCCATCTAGTAAAACACTGGTGAAGGGAACAGTAGTCAGTGTAGTAAAACACTGGTAGTGAAGGGAACAGTGGTCAGTGTTGTCCATCGAGTAAAACACTGGTGGTGAAGGGAACAGTAGTCAGTGTGGTTAAGGGAACAGTAGTCAGTGTAGTCCATCTAGTAAAACACCAACACAGTAATAATAAAACCTTCATAACATGTTAACTGTAAAATAAGTGTGACCGCCTGTAGCCTGTATTCAATCAAACATGAACCAGAACAACATGAACATAGAATCAGATCTCGTACTGAATACAATGAGACAAAGCAGACATTTTATTACTGAAGGATAGTAGTACTAGGTCCCACTGAACCTGTCTTACAGCTGGTCCTTGTTACTGTACACATATAACACAACACTACAAAACACTTCATTACTGAAGGATAGTAGTACTAGGTCCCACTGAACCTGTCTTACAGCAAGTCCTTGTTACTGTACACATATAACACAACACTACAAAACACTTCATTACTCAAAGCTAGTAGCATTAGGTCCCACTGAACCTGTCTTACAGCTGGTCCTTGTTACTGTATACAGGCAACACAGAAAACTTCACCACACTTTATCAGTCAAAGACAGTGACATTGGTTCTTACTGGACCTGTCTAACAGCTGGTCCTTCCAATCTAACGGAACACCAGCATCCACTCACACACACCACGTGCACACTGCATACACTTTGAACAACAGGCTTTGAACTCTAACTCTGTACAGCAGTGGCCCAGTGGTTATAGCACGTATCTCACATGGGAGAGATCCCGGGTTCAATTCCCGATCAGAGAGGCTCCCCCTCTCTCCCCTCCCCTCCCCCCAGCACACTTTGAATAGTGATCTGGGTGCTAGTCTTTTGGATTAGGAAAGATATGCTGTAAGACAGGTTCAGTGGGACCTAATGCTACTATCCTGAAGTAACAAAGCGTTTTGTGTTAGTGGTGTAGTGGGACTTTATGCTACTATCCTTTGACTAATAAAGTATTTTGAAGTTTTGTGTTATGTGTCTAGTCTAGTGTTCGTCTGTCGTCGTCGACAATGACCACGGCTTCATGAAGTTGCTTTGAGTCAGTGTGTCCGGAGGTGACTGATCAATCCGATCCGGGCACAGAAGTAACGTCCACAGGTTGGACATCTATGGTCGGTTACTGTGGTTGAAGGGTTTGCAGCCCTAGCTTTGAACTGTGAGTATGAAGCCATGACATGCGCTGAGATTTTGATTAAAATGTAGATAACTTGCGCAGCATCATCCACACTCTCTCGTCCAGGGTCACCTGGATCCAGTGGCAAGACATGGTCAAGACGGCTGGAGATGATTCTGGGTGCAGGATTTTGCCGGAGACTTGACAGAGTTTGAACAAGAAACCGCCTAACGGGGCTCCGCTCCGAATTTTCTATAGGGGTTGTTTCCCTTAGCCTTTACTGGTCCATCAGCTATCCACAAGGCAGTGGAAATGGATGATATTAGTCTGGCAACTCACCAGTGACCTTTACGCCATGGGAGACCCTATCAGGAGTACTAGACTCCCGACGGCTTAGCTCAATGGATCGTAGTTGCACGCAAGCTTCTCTACCAACGACAAGGTTTCATCCAAAGAGAAGGTTATATGTGTAGTGTAGCGAGGACTAGCTGTAAGGCGGGTTCACTGGGATCTAACGCTACTATCCTTCAGTAATAAGTGTTTTGAAGTTTGATCATACGTCAAACTGATGTCTCATATACATCATGCACTCAGCACACATCACTGCGGTCAGTACAGGCTGTCCCGTAACTCTGAGGTCGTCATCATCATCATCATCATCATCAGGTGCCCTGCCGCATGGCGTTGGCGACCATGGACTTCCAACCATCTCTATCTCTCGTTGCCCCCAGCATCTCCCCCACCCTCTTCATCCTCAGCCACCCTGCAAGTCCGTCCAGCATTCTCTCCCTGGGTCTACCCGGTGCTCTGAGGTCGTAGGGGAATTAATTAAGTGGTAGATACAGATCTGAACTGTTCTCAAGGCCAGCATTACGACAGTGATATCCATCTCCTCTTGCTGCACGCTTTATCTTCCCCTGCTACATAGATACAAGAAAAACCCAGTAGCAGTAAAAGAGGCTGTCCTTGCAAACAGGCTGTAGACAGCCAACTGGTGGGCACACACAAACAAACAGGCTGTAGACAGCCAACTGGTGGGTACACACAAACAAACAGGCTGTAGACAGCCAACTGGTGGGCACACACAAACAAACAGGCTGTAGACAGCCAACTGGTGGGTACACAAAAACAGGCTGTAGACAGCCAACTGGTGGGTACACACAAACAGGCTGTAGACAGCCAACTGGTGGGTACACACAAACAGGCTGTAGACAGCCAACTGGTGGGCACACACAAACAAACAGGCTGTAGACAGCCAACTGGTGGGTACACAAAAACAGGCTGTAGACAGCCAACTGGTGGGTACACACAAACAGGCTGTAGACAGCCAACTGGTGGGCACACACAAACAAACAGGCTGTAGACAGCCAACTGGTGGGCACACACAAACAAACAGGCTGTAGACAGCCAACTGGTGGGCACACACACAAACAGGCTGTAGACAGCCAACTGGTGGGTACACACAAACAAACAGGCTGTAGACAGCCAACTGGTGGGTACACACAAACAAACAGGCTGTAGACAGCCGACTGGTGGGTACACAAAAACAGGCTGTAGACAGCCAACTGGTGGGCACACACAAACAAACAGGCTGTAGACAGCCAACTGGTGGGCACACACAAACAGGCTGTAGACAGCCAACTGGTGGGCACACACAAACAGGCTGTAGACAGCCAACTGGTGGGCACACACAAACAGGCTGTAGACAGCCAACTGGTGGGCACACACAAACAGGCTGTAGACAGCCAACTGGTGGGCACACACAAACAGGCTGTAGACAGCCAACTGGTGGGTACACACAAACAAACAGGCTGTAGACAGCCAACTGGTGGGTACACACAAACAAACAGGCTGTAGACAGCCAACTGGTGGGTACACAAAAACAGGCTGTAGACAGCCAACTGGTGGGCACACACAAACAGGCTGTAGACAGCCAACTGGTGGGTACACAAAAACAGGCTGTAGACAGCCAACTGGTGGGTACACACAAACAGGCTGTAGACAGCCAACTGGTGGGTACACACAAACAGGCTGTAGACAGCCAACTGGTGGGTACACACAAACAAACAGGCTGTAGACAGCCAACTGGTGGGTACACAAAAACAGGCTGTAGACAGCCAACTGGTGGGTACACAAAAACAGGCTGTAGACAGCCAACTGGTGGGTACACACAAACAGGCTGTAGACAGCCAACTGGTGGGTACACACAAACAGGTTGTAGACAGCCAACTGGTGGGTACACACAAACAGGCTTAGACAGCCAACTGGTGGGTACAAAAACAAACCACATTGTCTGTACAATTACAGCCATAGACCCAAGATGTGATATCTCAAGCTCAATTCAAGCCTGTGACATTAACCCCTTGACTCCCACGCCCTATCCACCAGCTTCCTGCATTGTCCATCATGCTAGCAAAGCAAAAACTTAATGTTTTGACTCTCTCTCACCCTGTCCACCAGCTTCCTGCATTGTCCATCATGCTAGCAAAGCAAACACTTAATCTTTTGACTATCTCACCCTGTCCACCAGCTTCCTGCATTGTCCATCATGCTAGCAAAGCAAACACTTAATCTTTTGACTATCTCACCCTATCCACCAGCTTCCTGCATTGTCAACCATGCTAGCAAAGCAAACACTTAATCTTTTGACTATCTCACCCTGTCCACCAGCTTCCTGCATTGTCAATCATGCTAGCAAAGCAAAAACTTAATCTTTTGACTATCTCACCCTGTCCACCAGCTTCCTGCATTGTCAATCATGCTAGCAAAGCAAAAACTTAATCTTTTGACTATCTCACCCTGTCCACCAGCTTCCTGCATTGTCAATCATGCTAGCAAAGCAAACACTTAATCTTTTGACTATCTCACCCTATCCACCAGCTTCCTGCATTGTCAACCATGCTAGCAAAGCAAACACTTAATCTTTTGACTCTCTCACCCTGTCCACCAGCTTCCTGCATTGTCAATCATGCTAGCAAAGCAAAAACTTAATCTTTTGACTATCTCACCCTGTCCACCAGCTTCCTGCATTGTCAATCATGCTAGCAAAGCAAACACTTAATCTTTTGACTATCTCACCCTATCCACCAGCTTCCTGCATTGTCAACCATGCTAGCAAAGCAAAAACTTAATCTTTTGACTCTCTCACCCTGTCCACCAGCTTCCTGCATTGTCAATCATGCTAGCAAAGCAAAAACTTAATCTGGAGGGTTTGATCAGGGATCCATGGACCTGGCGTTGTTATTTCTGGTGACGGCCCAGACAGAGAACTGTGATCAGGGAGAACTTGAGGACTCGATCAGCTGACGCCACTACGACCTCCAGCCAGGTGATGCAGATGGCCTTGACCTCAGGCTACCTGCTGTAAAAAATGACATTTATAACCACGTCAGCAGCAGCAGCATTTCCAATTGACGTCGCGTTAAGAGTCGTCCATGCCGTTTGAATAAACTGTTCTTCTCCCGTATCGCGCGCTATGTCGCCATGTTGGGTAAGCATGACCTTGACCACTGACCATCATCGTTCAGCATTGGCTACTGACGTCAGGACTGGTCACTTGAACAAGTTTCAGAGCTGACTCAAATTTGAACCAATGGTCCACACACTAACAAACAAGTGTAGCGCATGATACCACCACCATCCCCAACCCCATCAACGACAACACCATCACCACCACCGACAAACTACGGCAGTAGCAGTGCAGACGGTGATTTCATAAGCCGCACAGCCCCCACACGGCACGGAGCGCGAGCGCCCAGCGTCACGTGACTCGTCTATCAGCTGCGCCCCTTTGCTGGCAAAGATCGCCGGCTGAAGACCAGTGTACAACACGCACGCACGCACACATACACACGCACGCACGCACACACACAGAGGCCTCTATCGCCAGCCACCACAAGCCAGTGAACTCGCCACCTCAATCACCACCACCACCACCACCCTCATCAGGCAGCAAGGCAGCCAAGTGGAGAGAGAGAGGGGGGGAGAGAGAGGGAGAGTGGCGGAGGGTCGGTAGCCCCAGTCTTTAGTCAGCAGTGGACGAGTCTCGGTCTCTTGTTCTCTCTCTTTCACGCGCTGACCCGGTCAAGGACGGGAGGAGAGGTGGGAAGGTGTCGGGGGAGGGAGATGGGAGTGGAAGAGGAAGAGGAGGAGGAGGAGGAGGAGGCGGCATGTCAGTGGCCTGGGTAGTAGTGTACTGTACAGTGGTGTGAGGGCTTGTTGTACAAGCCTCGTACATGTACACCGACCTTGAGTTGTACAAGTACACAGACTATACGGTTAGGGCCTTCAGTACTTGGGGGCTCAGAGTGTGGGGTGTGTGTGTGTATGTTCGTTTTTCTCTCTGCCACTGAGCTTTTGGGTTTTCTTTCTTTGTCTTTTTATCTCTTTCTCTCTCTCTCTCTCTTTCTCTCTCTCTCTCTCTTCTTTCTTTCTCTCTCTCTCTTTCTCTCTCTCTCTCTCTCTTTCTCTCTCTCTCTCTTTCACTGTCTCATTATGTTGATGTGTGCGTGTTGTTACACAGTTCACTTGTGTTACAGTAACCTTCCAAAGGCGATTGCAGGATGTAAAACAAATCATTCTGTTTATTCTCGTACCCTCCGACCCCCCCTCCCCCTCCCCCCCATGAAAATGTGTTTTTGTTCTTGTATTCCTGCCTCTGACATTTATTGACAATTCGAAAACAGTAATGAATCAAAATGTACCGTTAACGTCCCCTTCATAAGGCCCATAGGGCGTATTTGTGAGTAGAATGAGGTCTGAAGTCTATAACCTCGCTGTCTGTCTGTCTGTCTCTCTCTCTCTCGCTCTGTCTCTGTCTCTCTCTCTCTCTCGCTCTCTCTCTCTCTCTCGCTCTCTCTCTCGCTCTCTCTCTGTGTCTCTCATTCCTCCGTCTCTCCCATGTTTTTCTAAGTTTATCATTAAAAGATACCAAGTGCCATTAGTATTACGATAGTTCTTATTTTGTACAAAGATTTTTATCTCTGTCTGTCTGTTGTTGTCTCTATCTCTGTCTGTCTGTTGCTGTCTCTATCTCTGTCTGTTGCTGTCTCTATCTCTGTCTCTGTCTCTTTGTCTGTCTCTGTCCCTGGCTCTGGCTCTCTGTCTCTCTTTCGCTCTCTCTCTCTCTCTCTCTCTCTCTCTCTCTCTCTCTCTCTCTCTCTCTCTTTAGCTCTGCCGGTCTGTCTGTCTCTGTCTCTTATCTCTGTCTGTGTGTGTCTGTCTCTTACCTCTGTTTCTGTCTCTGTCCCTGGCTCTGTCCCTCTGTCTCCCTCCCTCTCTTCTGTCTGTCCGTCTGTTCCTACGTCTCTGTCCTTCTCTCTGCTTCTCTCTCTCTCTCTCTTTCTCTCTCTCTCTCTCTCTCTCTCTCTCTCTCTCTCTCCCCTCTCTCTCTCTATGTCCCCGATAGTACAGAGGATGGAATGTGTTGGCAGAACAGCAGCAGCGACTTGTGTTGATGCTGCAGTGGACGTCATCACATACCGTGACATCAGCAGTCCTGTTGGACTATTCCATCTTGTGTGCTGGACATCACTACATACCGTGACATCAGCAGTCCTGTTGGACTATTCCATCTTGTGTGCTGGACATCACTACATACCGTGACATCAGCAGTCCTGTTGGACTATTCCATCTTGTGGTGCTAGACATCACTACATACCGTGACATCAGCAGTCCTGTTGGACTATTCCATCTTGTGGTGCTAGACATCACTACATACCGTGACATCAGCAGTCCTATTGGACTATTCCATCTTGTGTGCTGGACGTCACTACATACCGTGACATCAGCAGTCCTGTTGGACTATTCCATCTTGTGTGCTGGACGTCACTACATACCGTGACATCAGCAGTCCTGTTGGACTATTCCATCTTGTGTGCTGGACGTCACTACATACCGTGACATCAGCAGTCCTGTTGGACTATTCCATCTTGTGTGCTGGACGTCACTACATACCGTGACATCAGCAGTCCTGTTGGACTATTCCATCTTGTGTGCTAAACATCATCACATACCGTGACATCAGCAGTCTTGTTGGACTATTCCATCTTGTGGTGCTAGACATCACTACATACCGTGACATCAGCAGTCCTGTTGGACTATTCCATCTTGTGTGCTGGACATCACATACCGTGACATCAGCAGTCCTGTTGGACTATTCCATCTTGTGTGATGGACATCATCACATACCGTGACATCAGCAGTCCTGTTGGACTATTCCATCTTGTGTGCTGGACGTCACTACATACCGTGACATCAGCAGTCCTGTTGGACTATTCCATCTTGTGTGCTGGACATCATCACATACCGTGACATCAGCAGTCCTGTTGGACTATTCCATCTTGTGGTGCTAGACATCATCACATACCGTGACATCAGCAGTCCTGTTGGACTATTCCATCTTGTGGTGCTAGACATCATCACATACCGTGACATCAGCAGTCCTGTTGGACTATTCCATCTTGTGTGCTGGACATCATCACATACCGTGACATCAGCAGTCCTGTTGGACTATTCCATCTTGTGGTGCTAGACATCACTACATACCGTGACGTCAGCAGTCCTGTTGGACTATTCCATCTTGTGGTGCTGGACGTCACTACATACCGTGACATCAGCAGTCCTGTTGGACTATTCCATCTTGTGTGATGGACATCATCACATACCGTGACATCAGCAGTCCTGTTGGACTATTCCATCTTGTGTGATGGACATCACTACATACCGTGACATCAGCAGTCCTGTTGGACTATTCCATCTTGTTTGATGGACATCATCACATACCGTGACATCAGCAGTCCTGTTGGAATATTCCATCTTGTGTGATGGACATCATCACTTATAGACAGACTGACCAACACAACAACTGACAAACACACTTATAGACAGACTGACCAACACAACAACTGACAAACACACTTATAGACAGACTGACCAACACAACAGACTGACCAACACACTTATAGACAGACTGACCAACACAACAACTGACAAACACACTTATAGACAGACTGACCAACACAACAACTGACAAACACACTTATAGACAGACTGACCAACACAACAACTGACCAACACACTTATAGACAGACTGACCAACACAACAACTGACAAACACACTTATAGACAGACTGACCAACACAACAGACTGACCAACACAACAACTGATCAACACACTTATAGACAGACTGACCAACACAACAGACTGACCAACACCTTTATAGACCAACACATCAGACTGACCAACACACTTATAGACAGACTGACCAACAACAGACTGACCAACACACTTATAGACATACTGACCAACATACTTATAGACAGACTGACCAACACAACAGACTGACCAACACACTTATAGACAGACTGACCAACACAACAGACTGACCAACACACTTAGAGACAGACTGACCAACACAACAGACTGACCAACACACTAATAGACAGACTGACCAACACAACAGACTGACCAACACAACAGACTGACCAACACCCTTATAGACAGACTGACCAACACAACAGACTGACCAACACACTAATAGACAGACTGACCAACAACAAACTGAACAACACACTTACAGAGAGACTGACAAACACAACAGACTGACCAACACACTAATAGACAAACTGACCAACACAACATACTGACCAACACACTTATAGACAGACTGACCAACACAGCAGACTGACCAACACACTTATAGACAGACTGACCAACACAACATACTGACCAACACACTTATAGACAGACTGACCAACACACTTATACACAGACTGACCAACACACTAATAGACAAACTGACCAACACAACATACTGACCAACACACTTATAATAATAATAATAATAATATATTTTATTTATATAGCGCAAAATCTTGATAAAATCAAATCTAAGCGCTG
The DNA here is from genome assembly GCA_030674185.1 of Monoplex corrugatus. Lineage (NCBI taxonomy): Eukaryota > Metazoa > Mollusca > Gastropoda > Littorinimorpha > Ranellidae > Monoplex > Monoplex corrugatus. Next base: position 1,643,778 of record JAPXFY010000022.1, on the reverse strand, counting down.
AGCGTATACATGCATACATACCTACATACATATGAGCGTATACATGCATACATACATGCTTACATACTTACATACATAAATCTAAGCTGAGCGTATACATGCATACATACATACATAAATCTAAGCGTATACATACATACATACATACATACATACATACATACATACATACATACATACATACATACATACATACATACGTACGCACATGCATACATAATAATTACAATATTTATATAGTGCAAAATCTCGACAAAATCAAATCCAAGCGCCGAAAAGACACACACGCACACACGCACGCACGCACACACACGCACACACACACACACACACACACTCACACACACACACACACACACACACACACACACACACAAACACACACACACACGCATGGCCACAAATGGGGAGAAAGAATAAAAGCAATAAAAGCAAGAATAAAACCAATGGAAAACCACAGAGAGCACATCATATACAATTATATATTAAAACAAAGTGATTCCCCTCCGAGCGGAGACAGGCTGCAGAGGGGGGTTGAGTGAGGTTAGGATTTTATGCAGAGGAGAAAAGGTGAGTTTTGAGAGCGGACTTGAAGGAGGCAAAAGTAGGTTGCTGACGGACTGAGAGAGGAAGTTTGTTCCAGGAGAGTGGACCAGAAACAGAGAAGGCTCGTGGATCATAGGTATTGAGCTTAGTGCGTGGAAAGCGAAAAGTCAGAGGATCGGAGGCAGAGCGGAGGGTACGTGAGGGAAGATAGATCTCAAGTAGGCTTGACAGGTAATCGGGGGCTGCGTTATTGAGGCTTTTGTAGCACATGGTGTCTAGTTTTACTGTATGCGCTTTGATACAGGGAGCCAGTGAAGTTGTGCCAGGAGAGGAGATATGTGGTCAGCTTTTTTCTTTTTGAATACAAGGCGTACAGCATTGTTTTGAATGCGCTGTAGGATGTGAATGGTGGAGGCAGGAAGACCACACAGGAGTGAATTGCAATAGTCAATGCGAGACATTATGAAGGAGAGAACGAGTTTTGCAGTTGTTTCCACAGAGAGATACTTCCTGATCAGGCTTATACGATGGAGATGATAGTAGCAAGATCTGGCAGTTTGAGAAACAAAGTTGTTCATGGACAGGGTAGAGTCAATGCAGACACCAAGGTTTTTAGCTGAATCAGAAATTGGGACTGATGTGTTACATAATGGGAGAGAAAGAGGAGGCAGCTGGGAAAGTTTCTGACGGGTGCCAATGAGGATAGCTTCTGTCTTGTCGTCATTAAGCTGAAGTCTATTGTGTGTCATCCAGTTCTTAATGTCCGAGTAACACTCAGTGGTGCGAGTCAACTCACCTGTCTCAGGTGAGTCTCACCTGTCGGCGTCACCGGGAACAGTGTTGGCCGCTGCACATGATGTCCTCACAAGTTGCCTCCAGCACTCTCGATCTTGGCTAAGTCTGACCACCTCCTGGAGTTTCTTGCCACTGATGTTTGTGATGTTTCTAGCAAGTGATGCAGGTGGCCGTCCTCTGTTTCTCTTTCCTTCCACTTTACCTTGGAGGACAGTGGACATCAAGTCTGTTCTCTCATTACGGATTGCGTGTCCAACATATTTCAGTTTCCTCCGTTGTATGAGTACTAGGAGCTTGCGTGTAGTACCCAACTCATTCAGTATGCTTTCATTTGAGCGCCTATCCGTCCATTTGACCCTCAGCAGTCTTCGGTAAAACCACAGCTCTGCTGCTTCCACTCGTCTTTCATCCTCTTTCTTCATTGTCCATGCCTCGCAGCCGTATAACATCACTGGCCAGACAAGACATTTTAAGAGTTTTATCTTAAGGTCTGCTGTTATGCTGTGGTCTTTCCAAATATTGTTCAATTGAACCATACTGTTCTTGGCCATTCCAATTCTCATCTTTATGTCTTTTGAGCATGTTCCATCGTGTGTCTTGACTGAACCTAAATATTTAAAGTCCTTGACATTTTCTAGAGGGACTTGGTTTAGAATGATCTGGTCCTGTCTAGTGTTATATTTGCCTGCAACATGCATAACCTTTGTCTTCTTTGAATTTAAGTCCAGCCCAGCTGCCTTTCCAACCCGGTCTACCCTGTTCAGGATCCTCCTAGAGCCTGTAATGTTGTCTGCCAGTAATCCTGTGTCATCTGCGTAGCGTAAATTTGACAGGTTTCTACCACCAATATTTACTCCCATGTCTTCTATGTCTGCCTCTCTCATGATATGTTCAGTGTATATGCTGAAGAGATGTGGAGACAGGATGCAACCTTGCCTTACCCCTTTAGTGATGTTAAAAAATTTGCAGTTTTGATTATTCCATCTGATTGTTGCTTTTTGATCATTATATAATGAAGCTATGAGGGAAACCAGATGTCTTGGAAAACCCATTTTGATCATGAAGTGGAAAAGACTTTGGTGAATCACGCTATCAAACGCTTTGCTGTAGTCAATGAAAACGATGAACATCTCTTGGTCTGTGTTTCTAATCTTTTCTATCAATATCTGGAGTACAAACAGCATATCTATTGTTCCCCTGTTTTTCCTATAGCCTGCCTGACAGTCGGATAGCTCTTCCTCTACTTTTGGCTTTAACCTGTTTAAAATTATTATCAGCAGTATTTTACTGGCATGACTGATCAGTGCAATTGTTCTATAATTGTTGCAGTCTTTGACATTTCCACTCTTATGTAACATGACAAATTCTTGGAGCTTCCAGTCTGTAGGCCATTGACAAGTCTTCCATATCTTGTAGCATAAGTGATGCATTACTTTGAGTCCACCATCACCTGAGTGTTTCAACAACTCTCCAGGAATATTGTCAAGACCAGGAGACTTTCTGCATTTTAGATCTTTAATGGCAGATTCAACTTCGCTGAGCAGAGGTTCAGGTTCCATATCTCCAGGGGTCAATTCCAAATTTGGCTCTAAATTATTTTCATGGCTGTCAGGCTTGCCAAAAAGTGATGTGCCATATTCGTTCCACCTATCCAAGACATCATCTGGTTCAGTCAGAGTGTGACCATCCTTGTTGTTGATGCATTGGTTTGTTGCTTTGAAATTTGTTTTTTTCACTTTTTTTATTTGTTTGAAGAGCTCCCTCGACTTCCTGTTTTCGTTGTGTTCATTGATTTTACTGCATTCTTGTGCCAGCCAATTTGCTTTGTCTCTTCTGACTTTACTTTTTATTTCCCTTTTCAGTGCTGAGTATTTTTCCCGCTCTCCCTGCTTTCGAGCTTGACTTTTCTTTTCTGCCAGATCTATCACTTCCTGACTTATGTAGGGCTTAGCTTTTTTCCTTTTCTTTTCTTTTCCTAGTTTTTCTTCAGAGATTTTGGTCAGTGTGTTTTTTATGTCTGTCCAGATTTCATCAGGATATGAGTCATTTTCATCCCAAACTTCAAGTAACTTTAAGAAACGATTACTTGTTTCAATACTAAATTCTAACGCCAGCTCAGGGTTTTCTAATTTTGATATGTCGAACTTTGGCGTCGATTTGGTTTTAGGCTTCTTCAATATTTTCATTCTTAATTTGGTTGTCACAAGAATGTGATCCGTGTCGCAGTCTGTTCCAGGCTTTGTTTTTGCATTGAGGACAGTTGATTTCCAGGATCTGTCAATGATAATATAATCAATCTGATTATGACACCTGTCTCCTGGAGAGATCCATGTGTATCTTCTGCGCAGTGGTTGTTGGAAGAAAGTATTTGTGATGTTCATCTCATTTGCCTGACAAAACAGAGCCAGCATGTCACCTCTCTCATTTCGTTCTCCTAAACCATATGGTCCTATTCCACATTCTGTGTCAGCCCCCTCTCCAACTTTAGCGTTGAAGTCACCCATCACAATGCATATTTCCTTTTTGGGGATTTTGTCTCTGATAGTTTGGAGGTCATTGTAAAAATTTTCTATTTCTTCTTCTGAGCTAGTGGATGTTGGAGCATAGGCTTGAACTATGTTCAAAACAGCATATTTGGTATTTATTTTGACAGTGAGAAATCTGTCATTAATTGGATTATAGCTTTTCAGAGCTCCAGCATGCTTTTTGTCCAGCACAATTGCTACTCCTCTTGAGCCACCTTTTTCATTTCCACTATATACAACTGTATGCTCTCCTACAGTAAAAAGTCCCTGCCCACTCCATCTAACCTCACAGAGCCCTGTTATGTTCATCTTGCTCCTTTCTAATTCTTTGACTAGTAGGTAGAGCTTTCCTAATTCTAACATAGTCTGTACATTCCATGTCCCTATATTCAAATCCTTTTTTTGCATTTTTTTCTTTTTGTGATTTTGCATTTTTGAGGAGTTTCTACATGTCCGCTTCCAATAACCTCCGTCGGGTAATCCATTACCGTCATCACAGCTACCTTTCACAGACACGGACTCTCCCTCCCCAGTAGCCATTGAGTTCAGGTCCCCCCTGGGGGACTCAGAGGACACAGAACTATAACGTTTTCCATTTTGTAAGTTCATCATATGCAATAATTAGCAAAAGTACAAGCAAGTAGTTTGCGGGTGCCTTCTTGCCGCGCAGTGCACTTACAGTGCTGAGATCCTGACCATTGTTCCTATGGTGCGAGTCAACAGGTGCTGTATATTATCAGGTGAGTCACTGTTTTGAAGTTGGGTGTCATCAGCATAGAAGTGGTGTTTTATAGAGTGGGAGTTGATGATGGTGGACAGGGGGGAGATATAAAGAGTGAAAAGAACAGGGCCAAGGACAGATCCTTGTGGAACACCACAGGTCAGGTATGCAGGTTGAGAGTAAGTGCCATTGATGAGAACAGTTTGTTTTCTGTTTGATAAATACGAAGTGAAAAAGGAGAGAGCAATGTCAGAGATGCCAAAAGTATGATGAAGTCTAGAAAGGAGAATACCATGGTCAATGGTATCGAAGGCTGCAGACAGATCAAGGAGTGTGAGGAGAGAGACTTTGCCAGTATCAGTTGCAAGGAGGAGATTGTTGAGAATGTGTAGTAGGGCAGTTTCAGTGCTATGGCACTGGCGGTAGGCTGACTGGAAAGGATTGAGGAGATTGTTGGCAGACAGGTGAGAGTTCAGCTGGTTGAGGACGACCTTTTCAAGGAGTTTTGACAAGAAAGAGAGATTAGAGATAGGCCTGTAATTTTTCAGTTCATTTGGGTCTAAATTGTGTTTCTTGAGGAGAGGATGAACAATAGCAGACTTGAAAGAATCTGGGACAGTTCCAGTTTGAAAAGAAGTGTTGATGATGTCAGTGATGAATGGGAGGAGAGTAGGGAGACAGTCGGAGTAGAGAGAACCTGGAAGAGGATCCAGTTCGCAGGTTTTGAACGACATGGATCTGATTGTGTTGAAAATTTCTTCTTGTGAGACTGGGGTAAAAGTAGTGAGAGGTGTGCCAGAGAAGGAAGGGTCAGGTGGGCATGGTTGACAGGGTGTCCTGTCAAGCCTGTCACGAAGAGTTTGTATTTTGGTGGTGAAATACTTGGAGAATACAGATGGGAGTTCTTCATTTGTATGTTTTGTTGGGAGAGGTAAGTCTTTTCGTGTGCCAAGGAGATGATTCATGGTTGTAAAGAGTTCTTTTGAAGAAGAGGCATTCAGGATTTTGGTTTGGAAATAGCTTGTTTTTGCAGATGCAATGAGGGTAGATACTTTTGTTTTAGAGGCTTGGAAAAGTTGCCTGTGTACAGTGAGTTTGGATTTGCGCCAGCGGCGCTCTGCTCTGCGGCGGGCACGTTTTGCACAGGCAATCTCATGAGTGAGCCAGGGGGTAGGGGGGCGGTCAGGTAAAAGACGGGTTGTGGCTGGAGCATGAGTGTCCAGAAGATGGTGGAGAGTAGTATAGAATTCATCGGCAAGGTTATGAGACTTTTCAGAAAGGAGACGGGAGGCATCAGATGAAAATGTGGAGAGGTCGATAGATTTGAGATTGCGTCGAGTCACTGTGCGCATGGTACGGGAAGGAGGAGAAATGTCAAGAGAACAGAGAATTGCAGAGTGGTCAGATGGAAGGGCTGAAGTTAGACGGGTAGAAAGAACTAAGCAGTTGTCAGTAGCTGAATTGTGGTGATCACGAGAAATGATCCAGTCAAGAATGTGACCTTTTTGATGGGTTGGTTCAGAAATGTGTTGAGTCATATTGTGATTGGACAGAGAGTTGATGATATGTCTTGTGTCATAACGGTGAGTGTTGTCATAGTGGACATTGATGTCACCTAGAATGATGAGATTTCCAGGTAAGAGGCAGTAGTGGTCAAGCAGTTGGTCAAAGTCAGAGAGAAACGTGGATGTGGTGAGTTTGTTGGCAGAGCTAGGTGGAGGTCGATAGACACAGGAGAAGGTGATGGGGTGAGGGGTGGATTGGAAGGATACTTCAACGTGCTCGAAAGAAGGATGGGAGAAAGGCAGAGACTGCGAGAAAGATAGGCGGGAATGGAGTGAGTCGTTGTAGAGGATGGCGATACTGCCACCTCGAGATGAGTGATGGAAAGAAGCAAGCCTGTAACCACTCGGAGTGAGGCTAGCATGTATAGGTTCATGACCATGTCTCTGTTGATAAAAGCAATGTCAACGTGCTCATCAGCGATAAAATCGGCAATGACTTCGGCTTTGCCATCCTTGCATGTTGACTGAGCGTTAAAAAGGCATAGTTTAAGTTTATCACAGTCGTATGGCGGCGGCCGAGGTGGCGACGAAGGCGGCACCGACGGGACAAAAGACGAAGGCGACACCAGCGGGGCAGAAGACGAAGGCAGCAACGATGGAACAGAAGAAGAAGACAAAGGTAGCACCGGCGGGACAGAAGACGAGGGCAGCGCCGGCGGGACAGAAGACGAAGGCAGCACCGGCGAGACAGAAGGCGAAGGCGGCACCGGCGGGACAGAAGGCGATGGCGGCACCACCAGGACAGAAGGCGAAGGCGAAGATGGCAGAGGAGGAGACGTAGCTCGCAGCAGCGAGGTCGAAGGCAGGGGCAGTGGAGGAGACGAAGAAGCAGAAGAAGAAAAGTGGTGTCGGGCTGGCACAGCAGGAGGCAGATTGTGCCAAAGTCGGTGGAGACGTCCACCACGACAGGATCGCGCAGTGCGGGGCTTGCTACACAGCCCTAATGTACGTATGCGCTGGTAGACGCCTCCACCGAGGTAGCATTTGCTGTGTTTAAAAAGTGTCAGTCCAATTTGTTTAAGAAAGGACGGATCCATAATTGCGAGCCAGTCAGGAGAGGATGATGTTTGCAGGTTGGTGTGTGTGTGTTGGTCAGTTCACAACAATTGAATCAGAGAACAACGAAGGTTTGGGAGCTGTAGCGTTGGGCGAACACAGTAGGCTAAAATGTTAACACAGTTCACAGGTTAAATGTCCGACCTGAGCGGCAGAACTAAAATGACGAAAAGTAGGCATACGAAACTCCAAAATCAGATTATCCGGTAAAATATTCAAAATTTAAAAAAAAAATTTACATCACCATTTGTCCGGACCCAAGAGGAATAAACTGATATAAAATTCAATGTACAAAAACAAATAGAACCACGATAAAATCACTGTAAAATACCACACACACTTTTGCTGCCTGCTGGCGCGACATCTACTCACACCAATACCAGACTGACCAACACAACATACTGACCAACACAACATACTGACCAACACACTTATAGACAGACTGACCAACACACTTATACACAGACTGACCAACACACTTATACACAGACTGACCAACACACTTATACACAGACTGACCAACACAACAGACTGACCAACACACTAATAGACAGACTGACCAACAACAGACTGACCAACACACTTATAGACAGACTGATCAATACAACAGACTGACCAACACACTTATAGACAGACTGACCAACACATCAGCTGACCAACACACTAATAGACAGACTGACCAGCAACAGACTGACCAACACACTTATAGACAGACTGACCAATAACAGACTGACCAAAACAACAGACTGACCAACAACAGACTGACCAACACACTTATAGACAGACTGACCAACAACAGACTGACCAACACACTTATAGACAGACTGACCACTTATAGACAGACTGACCAACACAACAGATCTGACCAACACACTAATTGACAGACTGACCAACACAACAGACTGACCAACACACTTTTACACAAACTGACCAACACGCTTATAGACAGACTGACCAACACACTTATAAACTGACTGACAATACACTTATACACAGACTGACCAACAACAGACTGACCAACACACTCATTGACAGACTGACCAACACACTTATAGACAGACTGACCAACACACTTATAGACAGACTGACCAACACAACAGACTGACCAACACACTAATTGACAGACTGACCAACACAACAGACTGACCAACACACTTTTACACAAACTGACAAACACACTTATAGACAGACTGACCAACAACAGACTGACCAACACACTTGAAGACAGACTGACCAACAACAGATTGACCAACACACTTATAGACAGACTGACCAACACACTTATACACAGACTGACCAACAACAGACTGACCAACACACTTATTGACAGACTGACCAACACACTTATAGACAGACTGACCAACACACTTAAAGACAGACTGACCAACACAACAGACTGACTAACACACTTATACACAGACTGACCAACACACTTATACACAGACTGACCAACACAACAGATTGACCAACACATTTATAGACAGACTGACCAACACACTTATAGACAGACTGTCCAACACACTTATACACAGACTGACCAACACAACATACTGACCAACACACTTATACACAGACTGACCAACACAACAGACTGACCAACACATTTATACACAGACTGACCAACACAACACACTTATATACAGACTGACCAACACACTTATATACAGACTGACCAACACAACAGACTGACCAACACACTTATACACAGACTGACCAACACACTTATAGACAGACTGATCAACACAACAGACTGACCAACACACTTATACACAGACTGACCAACACACTTATACACAGACTGACCAACACAACATACTGACCAACACACTTATACACAGACTGACCAACAACAGACTGACCAACACACCAGACTGACCAACACACTTATACACAGACTGACCAACACAACAAACTAACCAACACACTTATGCACAGACTGACCAACACACTTATAAACTGACTGACCAACACACTTATAAACTGACTGACCAACACACTTATATGACTGACCAACACAACTACTGACCAACACACTTATAACAGACTGACCAACACACTTATAAACTGACTGACCAACACTACATGACTGACCAACACACTTATAACTGACTGACAACACACTATAACTGACTGACCAACACACTTATAAACTGACTGACCAACACTTTAACATGACTGACCAACACACTTATAAACTGACTGACCAACACAGCATACTGACCAACACACTTATAAACTGACTGACCAAACACTTATAAACTGACTGACCAACACAACACACTGACCAACACACTTATAAACTGACTGACCAACACACTTATAAACTGACTGACCAAACACACTTATAAACTGACTGACCAACACACTTATAAACTGACTGACCAACACACTTATAAACTGACTGACCAACACCTTATAAACTGACTGACCAACACAGCATACTGACCAACACACTTATAAACTGACTGACCAACACACTTATAAAACTGACTGACCAACACCTAAGATACTGACCAACACACTTATAAACTGACTGACCAACACACTTATAAATGACTGACCAACACAGCATACTGACCAACACACTAAACTGATGACCAACACACTTATAAACTGACTGACCAACACAACACATGACCAACACATTATAACTGACTGACCAACACACTTATAAACTGACTGACCAACACACTTATAAACTGACTGACCAACACACTTATAGACAGACAACACAACAACAGACTGACCAACACAAACACTGACCAACACACATTGACTGACCAACACACTTATAAACTGACTGACCAACACACATATAAACATAAACTGACTGACCAACACACTTATAAACTGACTGACCAACACACATACTGACACAACACACTTATAAACTGACTGACCAACACAGCATACTGACCAACACACTTATAAACTGACTGACCAACACACTTATAAACGGGACTGACCAACACAACACACTGACCAACACACTTATAAACTGACTGACCAACACACTTATAAACTGACTGACCAACACACTTATAAACTGACTGACCAACACACTTATAAACTGACTGACCAACACAGCATACTGACCAACACACTTATAAACTGACTGACCACGAGACCAACACACATTATAAACTACTGACCAACACACTTAAACTGACTGACCAACACACTTATAAACTGACTGACCAACACAGCATACTGACCAACACACTTATAAACTGACTGACCAACACACTTATAAACTGACTGACCAACACAACACACTGACCAACACACTTATAAACTGACTGACCAACACACTTATAAACTGACTGACCAACACACTTATAAACTGACTGACCAACACACTTATAAACTGACTGACCAACACACATATGACAACACACTTATAACTGACTGACCAACACACTTATAAACTGACTGACCAACACAGCATACTGACCAACACACTTATAAACTGACTGACCAACACACTTATAAACTGACTGACCAACACAACACACACTACTGACCAACACACTTATAAATGACTGACCAAACACTAACTATGACCAACACACTTATAAACTGACTGACCAACACACTATATAGACCAGACACATAACGACTGACACACACACTTATAAACTGAGACCAACACAACACACTGACCAACACACTTATAAACTGACTGACCAACACACTTATAAACTGACTGACCAACACACTTATAGACACTGACTGACCAACACATTACAGACAACAAAAAAAAAAAAAAAAAAAAAAAAAATGACCAACACACTTATAAACTGACTGACCAACACAGCATACTGACCAACACACTTATAAACTGACTGACAACACACTTATAAACTGACTGACCAACACAGCATACTGACCAACACACTTATAAACTGACTGACCAACACACTTATAAACTGACTGACCAAACACACACGACCAAACACTTATAAACTGACTGACCAACACACTTATAAACTGACTGACCAACACACTTATAGACTGACCAACACTTATAGACAGACAACCACACACAACTGACCAACACAATCACTGACCAACACACTTATAAACTGACTGACCAACACACTTATAAACTGACTGACCAACACAGCATACTGACCAACACATAAACTGACTGACCAACACACTTATAAACTGACTGACCAACACAGCATACTGACCAACACACTTATAAACTGACTGACCAACACAGCATACTGACCAACACACTTATAAACTGACTGACCAACACACTTATAAACTGACTGACCAACACAACACACTGACCAACACACTTATAAACTGACTGACCAACACACTTATAAACTGACTGACCAACACACTTATAAACTGACTGACCAACACACTTATAAACTGACTGACCAACACAGCATACTGACCAACACACTTATAAACTGACTGACCAACACACTTATAAACTGACTGACCAACACAGCATACTGACCAACACACTTATAAACTGACTGACCAACACACTTATAAACTGACTGACCAACACAACACACTGACCAACACACTTATAAACTGACTGACCAACACACTTATAAACTGACTGACCAACACACTTATAAACTGACTGACCAACACACTTATAGACAGACAAACCAACACAACAGACTGACCAACACAACACACTGACCAACACACTTATAAACTGACTGACCAACATACTTATAAACTGACTGACCAACACACTTATAGACAGACAAACCAACACAACAGACAGACTGACCAAAACAACAGACTGACCAACACAACAGACTGACCAAAACAACAGACTGACAACACACTTAAAGATCTACCTTGGCCCTTTCAAAATCTACTCCAGTCCTTCCAAAAATCTTCCGAAGTACTTTCAAAGTCTATGTCTTACTGAGCACAACAGCCGAACACCTTGTTGTAGAGGGGTCAAATTTTAGACTTTAATGTCTTTCTCAAGTAAAATCAGAATGTCGACCTTTCAAAGTATACTTTGGTTTCCAAAATCTTCCTGAGCCCTTCCAAATCTTCCTGGGCCCTTCCAAAATCTTCCCAGGTCCTTTCAATATCTACTTTGGTTCTTCCAAAATTTCCTGGGTCCTTCCAAAATCTTCCCAGGTCCTTTCAGTATCTACTTTGGCTCTTTCAAAATCTTGCTGGGCCCTTCCAAAATCTTCCCAGGTCCTTTCAGTATCTACTTTGGCTCTTTCAAAATCTTGCTGGGCCCTTCCAAAATCATCCCAGGTCCTTTCAGTATCTACTTTGGCTCTTCCAAAATCTTCTTAGGCCCTTTCAAAATCTACTTTGGCCCTTTGAAAATCTTCCTATGTTCTTTCAATATATACTTTGGCCCATTCAAAATCTTCCTATGTTCTTTCAATATCTACTTTGGCCCATTCAAAATCTTCCTATGTTCTTTCAATTATCTACCTTGACCTTTTCAAAATCTTCCTATGTTCTTTCAATTATCTACCTTGACCTTTTCAAAATCTTCCTATGTTCTTTCAATTATCTACCTTGACCTTTTCAAAATCTTCCTATGTTCTTTCAATTATCTACCTTGACCTTTTCAAAATCTTCCTATGTTCTTTCAATTATCTACCTTGACCTTTTCAAAATCTTCCTATGTTCTTTCAATTATCTACCTTGACCTTTACAAAATCTTCCTATGTTCTTTCAATTATCTACCTTGACCTTTTCAAAATCTTCCTATGTTCTTTCAATTATCTACCTTGACCTTTTCAAAATCTTCCTATGTTCTTTCAATTATCTACCTTGACCTTTACAAAATCTTCCTATGTTCTTTCAATTATCTACCTTGACCTTTACAAAATCTTCCTATGTTCTTTCAATTATCTACCTTGACCTTTTCAAAATCTTCCTATGTTCTTTCAATTATCTACCTTGACCTTTACAAAATCTTCCTATGTTCTTTCAATTATCTACCTTGACCTTTTCAAAATCTTCCTATGTTCTTTCAATTATCTACCTTGACCTTTTCAAAATCTTCCTATGTTCTTTCAATTATCTACCTTGACCTTTTCAAAATCTTCCTATGTTCTTTCAATTATCTACCTTGACCTTTACAAAATCTTCCTATGTTCTTTCAATTATCTACCTTGACCTTTTCAAAATCTTCCTATGTTCTTTCAATTATCTACCTTGACCTTTTCAAAATCTTCCTATGTTCTTTCAATTATCTACCTTGACCTTTTCAAAATCTTCCTATGTTCTTTCAATTATCTACCTTGACCTTTACAAAATCTTCCTATGTTCTTTCAATTATCTACCTTGACCTTTTCAAAATCTTCCTATGTTCTTTCAATTATCTACCTTGACCTTTTCAAAATCTTCCTATGTTCTTTCAATTATCTACCTTGACCTTTTCAAAATCTTCCTATGTTCTTTCAATTATCTACCTTGACCTTTTCAAAATCTTCCTATGTTCTTTCAATTATCTACCTTGACCTTTTCAAAATCTTCCTATGTTCTTTCAATTATCTACCTTGACCTTTACAAAATCTTCCTATGTTCTTTCAATTATCTACCTTGACCTTTACAAAATCTTCCTATGTTCTTTCAATTATCTACCTTGACCTTTTCAAAATCTTCCTATGTTCTTTCAATTATCTACCTTGACCTTTTCAAAATCTTCCTATGTTCTTTCAATTATCTACCTTGACCTTTTCAAAATCTTCCTATGTTCTTTCAATTATCTACCTTGACCTTTACAAAATCTTCCTATGTTCTTTCAATTATCTACCTTGACCTTTTCAAAATCTTCCTATGTTCTTTCAATTATACCTTGACCTTTCAATCTTCTATGTTCTTTCAATTATCTACCTTGACCTTTTTCAAAATCTTCCTATGTTCTTTCAATTATCTACCTTGACCTTTTCAAAATCTTCCTAGCTCTTTCAATTATCTACCTTGACCTTTTCAAAATCTTCCTATGTTCTTTCAATTATCTACCTTGACCTTTTCAAAATCTTCCTATGTTCTTTCAATTATCTACCTTGACCTTTTCAAAATCTTCCGCTATTTCTTCTAACCTTAACAGTAACTTCTTTGTCGTAAAATTTTAATGTTGTTTAATGTATCATACACTTGACTTTTGCAAACCATGTCTTTCAATTACTCCTTGCCTTTAAAATGCTGCTATGTTCTGTTCCAACACGGAACACTTCCGCTAAACACTGTCCTGTCTGTTAAACACTGCCTGCTAAACACTTCCTGCTAAACACTGTCCTGCTAAACACTTCCTGCTAAACACTTCCTGCTAAACACTGCCTGCTTAAACACTTCCTGCTAAACACTGCCTGCTAAACACTTCCTGCTAAACACTTCCTGCTAAACACTGCCTGCTAAACACTTCCTGCTAAACACTTCCTGCTAAACACTGTCCTGTTAAACACTGTCTGCTAAACACTTGCACTGCCTGCTAAACACTTCCTGCTAAACACTTCCTGCTAAACACTTCCTGCTAAACACTGTCTGTTAAACACTGCTGTAACACTCTGCTAAACACTGCCTGCTAAACACTCCTGCTAAACACTGCTGTAAACACTGTCTGTTAAACACTGCTGCTAAACACTGCTGCTAAACACTGCTCTGCTTAAACACTGCTGCTAAACACTGCCTGCTAAACACTGCTTGTTAAACACTGCCTGCTAAACACTGCTGTAAACACTGCCTGCTAAACACTGCCTGTTAAACACTGCCTGCTAAACACTGCCTGTTAAACACTGCCTGCTAAACACTGCCTGTTAAACACTGCCTGTTAAACACTGCCTGCTAAACACTGCCTGTTAAACACTGCCTGCTAAACACTGCCTGCTAACACTGCCTGCTAAGCCCCCTACTAACGACAGTAATGACTCAGTCACACAGACAGACCCAATGACAGACACCCGGTAATGAGGCCACCATCATGGCCCTCAAACTGCAGCCACCTGTGAAGCACTGATATCCAAAACCACATCATCTTGTTTTGTTTCGTCTCTTGTTTGTCGGGATCATCGCACTGAGTTTTCTTTTGTTTACTTTTTTCGTCCCATTCTGTACACCACTCTAATGGTCACAGAAGCTGGCACAGTTTTTACAATGTGATGATGATGATGACGATGAGGAGAAAATCATGATGCTATGGAGTCCCATCTACAATTGAGACTGCATGACAGGGCTGTACTCTCAGGTTACAATCATATCACACATCTTTTCAAGGTTATCCACAAGGTCACAAGATTACACAGTTCTTCAAGGTCATTCTCTGGTTGACAAGGTCACACAACTTTACAAGGTCATTCCCCAGGCAACCAGGTCAAAAGCAATTCAAAATAATTCTCCAGGAAACAGCATGGGGTAAAAGAAGACAGGACAGGCAGAGATGGAGAGAAAGACAGACTGACAACATTGCTTTATGGACCAGGAAGTGATGGACAACATAGCTGTATGGACCAGGAAGTGATGGACAACATTGCTGTATGGACTAGGAAGTGATGTACTGACAACATTGCTGTATGGACCAGGAAGTGATGGACAACATAGCTGTATGGACTAGGAAGTGATGTACTGACAACATTGCTGTATGGACCAGGAAGTGATGGACAACATAGCTGTATGGACTAGGAAGTGATGTACTGACAACATTGCTTTATGGACCAGGAAGTGATGGACAACATAGCTGTATGGGCCAGGAAGTGATGTACTGACAACATTGCTGTATGGACCAGGAAGTGATGGACAACATAGCTGTATGGACCAGGAAGTGATGTACTGACAACATTGCTGTATGGACCAGGAAGTGATGGACAACATTGCTGTATGGACCAGGAAGTGATGGACTGACAACATTGCTGTATGGACCAGGAAGTGATGGACTGACAACATTGCTGTATGGACCAGGAAGTGATGTACTGACAACATTGCTGTATGGACCAGGAAGTGATGTACTGACAACATTGCTGTATGGACCAGGAAGTGATGGACAACATTGCTGTATGGACCAGGAAATGATGGACTGACAACATTGCTGTATGGACCAGGAAGTGATGGACAACATAGCTGTATGGACCAGGAAATGATGGACAACATTGCTGTATGGACCAGGAAGTGATGGACTGACAACATTGCTGTATGGACCAGGAAATGATGGACAGACAACATTGCTGTATGGACCAGGAAATGATGGACAACATTGCTGTATGGACCAGGAAATGATGGACAACATTGCTGTATGGACCAGGAAGTGATGTACTGACAACATTGCTGTATGGACCAGGAAGTGATGGACTGACAACATTGCTGTATGGACCAGGAAATGATGGACAACATTGCTGTATGGACCAGGAAGTGATGTACTGACAACATTGCTGTATGGACCAGGAAGTGATGGACTGACAACATTGCTGTATGGACCAGGAAGTGATGGACTGACAACATTGCTGTATGGACCAGGAAGTGATGGACTGACAACATTGCTGTATGGACCAGGTAGTGATGGACTGACAACTTTGCTGTATGGACCAGGAAGTGATGGACAATATTGCTGTACGGACAAGGAAGTGATGGACAATATTGCTGTATGGACCAGGAAGTGATGGACATTATTGCTGTATGGACAAGGAAGTGATGGACAATATTGCTGTATGGACAAGGAAGTGATGGACAATATTGCTGTATGGACCAGGAAGTGATGGACAATATTGCTGTATGGACCAGGAAGTGATGGACAACATTGCTGTATGGACCAGGAAGTGATGGACAACATTGCTGTATGGACCAGGAAATGATGGACTGACAACATTGGTGTATGGACCAGGAAGTGATGGACAATATTGCTGTATGGACCAGGAAGTGATGGACAACATTGCTGTATGGACCAGGAAGTGATGGACAACATTGCTGTATGGACCAGGAAGTGATGGACAACATTGCTGTATGGACCAGGAAGTGATGGACAACATTGCTGTATGGACCAGGAAGTGATGGACAACATTGCTGTATGGACCAGGAAGTGATGGACAGACATTGCTGTATGGACCAGGAAGTGATGGATGACAACATTGCTGTATGGACCAGGAAGTGATGGTGACAACATTGCTGTATGGACCAGGAAGTGATGGACAAATTGCTGTATGGACCAGGAAGTGATGGACAGCATTGCTGTATGGACCAGGAAGTGATGGACAACATTGCTGTATGGACCAGGAAGGATGGACACATTGCTGTATGGACCAGGAAGTGATGGACAACATTGCTGTATGGACCAGGAAATAATGACGACAACAATGTGTATGGACCAGGAAGTGTTTTACTGTAATCGTGTTGCTTGCCCACAACCAGCAGCCAGTGATCAGTGGTATCTGACTCATATCTCCCTTGACCCTGTCATGTTACTCCACCAGTAAGTAGCAATAATCCATCTCATCTGCATGTAATTATTGCCTGTATGTAAATAGTGATACTGGAATTGTACATATCTACAACAAATAAGCTAGAGCGATCGAAAATGTTAAGACAACGCCAGCATGTGGAATGTGCGTGTAAGTTTATGGCCTCTGACGAGATTTGTCTGGATCGTGATGGCACGGTTAAGCGCATATGGAATAGTCTGTGTCCCCACGGACGTCTTCTTTGATCAGGCTAAAGTAGGATCAGCACAGTAGACACAGCGGGGCTGACTGGTTCTGTCGATGGCACTACAGACCTGACGTCACCAATTCAGTCCTAACCGTCAACACAAACACTGCACTGGTCTGTTGGCTGCCCATGTGAAAACTAACGGACGTGACGTGATCAGAAACACACGAATCAAACAAATGGTCAGAGCAAAGACAGGTCACCATCATTGGTCAGTCATGTCATCTGCAGAGAACAAAGGGATTTGGTGATCTGACCAGACTGCAGCCCTATCAACTGGCTGTACAAGCGCACACAAACAAGAAAGATATGTAGATTGAACGAAAGACGCAGACCAAGTAAGACCTGACTGGACGGCGTGGAGACCATGACGTCACACGGTATTTCTCCACTTCGGACCTTCCAGCCTCGGTGCTGACCGTCATTCTCTTATGTCCGGAAACAGACCTGATGGTGTCAGCAGACGGAGAGAAGAAAAGAAAGGTCAGCTTGGTGTTTCACACTTTCTGTCTCACTCCCACCCCTGGCCCCACCCTTACCACCAAATGAACAACATTTCAAACCTTACATTTCCAGCGCGCAATGTTTTGTGCAGACATAAGGCGTCTATCAGATAATGACTGGCGGAGTTTGGAGTTGTTCCATGTGATGGATCCTTTTTAAACAGAGAAAAAAATCTTTCTTCTTCTTCTTCTTCTTCTTCTTCTTTGGGCTTCTTCCTCTTCCTCTTCTTCTTCTTCTTCTTCTTTTCTTGTCCTCTTCCTCCTCTTCTCTTCTTCTTCTTCTTCTTCTTCTTCTTCTTTGTCTTTGTCTTTGTCTTCTTCCTCTTCTCTTCTCTCTTCTTCTTCTTTGTCTTTGTCTTTGTCTTCTTCCTTCCTCTTCTTCTTCTTCTTCTTTGTCTTTGTCTTTGTCTTCTTCTTCTTCTCTTCTTCTTCTTCTTCTGTCTTTGTCTTTGTCTTCTTTTCCTCTTCTCTCTTCTCTTCTTCTTGTCTTTGTCTTTGTCTTCTTCCTCTTCTTCTTCTTCTTCTTCTTTTCTTTGTCTTTGTCTTTGTCTTCTTT
>JAPXFY010000022.1:1609855-1619855 GCA_030674185.1 Monoplex corrugatus | reverse complement strand
AACACTGACTACCAACACCATGTTGATGTTAACACTGTGTTCCTATAACACTGACTACCAACACCATGTTGATGTTAACACTGTGTTCCTATAACACTGACTACCAACACTATGGTGATGTTAACACTGTGTTCCTATAACACTGACTACCAACACCATGTTGATGTTAACACTGTGTTCCTATAACACTGACTACTAACACCATGTTGATGTTAACACTGACTGTGTTCGTATAACACTGACTACTAACACAATGTTGATGTTAACACTGACTGTGTTCGTATAACACTAACAACCAACACCATGTTTATGTTAACACTGACTGTGTTCCTATAACACTGACTACCAACACTATGTTGATGTTAACACTGTGTTCCTATAACACTGACTACCAACACCATGTTGATGTTAACACTGACTGTGTTCCTATAACACTGACTACCAACACCATGTTGATGTTAACACTGACTGTGTTCCTATAACACTGACTACCAACACCATGTTGATGTTAACACTGACTGTGTTCCTATAACACTGACTACCAACACCATGTTAATGTTAACACTGACTGTGTTTCTATAACACTGACTACCAACACCATGTTGATGTTAACACTGACTGTGTTCCTATAACACTGACTACCAACACCATGTTGATGTTAACACTGACTGTGTATCTACAACACTGACTACCAACACCATGTTGATGTTAACACTGTGTTACTATACACTGACTACCAACACCATGTTGATGTTAACACTGACTGTGTTCCTACAACACTGACTACCAACACCATGTTGATGTTAACACTGTGTTCCTATAACACTGACTACCAACCATGTTGATGTTAACACTGTGTTCCTATAACACTGACTACCAACACCATTTTGTTAACGACTGTGTTCCTATACACTGACTATCAACACCATTTGATGTAACCACACCTGTTCCTATAACACTGACTACCACCCATTTGATGTTAAACATGTGTCATTAACACTGACTTACAACACATGTTGATCTAACAACACTGTTTACCTATAACACTGCTAACACTACCACCTATGTTTGTAACATGACTGTGTTCCTATAACACGCTACCAACACCATGTTGATGTTAACACTGTGTTCCTAAACACTGACTACCAACCATACAACACATGTGATGTTCAAACACTGGTTCCAAACATTGACTTAACACTTGTTGATGTAACACTGTTCCATAACCATTACTAACAACTTTCCTTAACTGATTAACACACTGTGTTTAAATACATGCTACAACACTGTGATGTTAACACTGTGTTCCATAACACTGACTTCCAACACGTTGATCAAACCATGTTGTGTTCCTATACTCAACTGACACCAACACCATTTGATGTTAACACTGTGTTTCCTATAACACTGACACCAACCCATGTTGATGTTAACACGTGTTTCCTATAACACTGACTACCAACACATGTTGATGTTAACACTGTGTTCCTATAACACTGACTACCAACACCATGTTGATGTTAACACTGACTGTGTTCCTATAACACTGACTACCAACACCATGTTGATGTTAACACTGACTGTGTTCCTATAACACTGACTACCAACCATGTTGATGTTAACACTGTGTTCCTATAACACTGACTACCAACACCATGTTGATGTTAACACTGTGTTCCTATAACACTGACTACCAACACCATGTTGATGTTAACACTGTGTTCCTATAACACTGACTACCAACACCATGTTGATGTTAACACGACTGTGTTTCCTATAACACTGACTACCAACACCATGTTGATGTTAACATGACTGTGTTCCTATAACACTGACTACCAACACATGTGATGTTACACACTGTGTTCCTATAACACTGACATCCAAACATGTTGATGTATAACTACTTGTTCCTATAACATTGATTACCAACACCTGTTGTTAACACTGTGTTCCTATAACACTGACTACCAACACCTGTTGATGTTAACACTGACTGTGTTCCTATAACACTGACTACAACACCATGTTGATGTTAACTGACTGTGTTCCTATAACGACTACCACACATTATTAACACTGGTGTTTATAACACTGCTACAACACATGTGATAACACTATGTGTTCATAACACTGACTACAACACTGTGATTAAACTGAATTCCTATAACACTGACTTACCAACACCATGTTGATTTAACACTGACTGTTTCCTATAACACTGACTACCAACACCATGTTGATGTTAACACTTGTGTTCCTATAACACTGACTACCAACACCATGTTGATGTTAACATACTGTGTTCTATAACACTGACTACCAACACCTATGTTGATGTTAACACTGTACACTGTTTATAACACTGACTACCAACACATGTTGATGTAACACACTGTGTTCTATAACACTGACTAAACCCAACACCATGTTGATGTTAACACTGTGTTCCTATAACACTGACTACCAACACCATGTTGATGTTAACACTGACTGTGTTCCTATAACACTGACTACAACACATGTTGAGTTAACACTGACTGTGTTCCTATAAACGACTACACAACACCAGTTGTGTTAACAGACTGTGTTCCTATAACACTGACTACCAACACCATGTTGATGTTAACACTGTGTTCCTATAACACTGACTACCAACACCATGTTGATGTTAACACTGTGTTCCTATAACACTGACTACCAACACCATGTTGATGTTACACTACTGTGTTCCTATAACACTGACTACCAACACCATGTTGATGTTAACACTGTGTTCCTATAACACTGACTACCAACACCATGTTGATGTTAACACTGTGTTCCTATAACACTGACTACCAACACCATGTTGATGTTAACTCTGACTGTGTTCCTATAACACTGACTACCAACACCATGTTGATGTTAACACTGTGTTCCTATAGCACTGACTACCAACACCATGTTGATGTTAACACTGACTGTGTTCCTATAACACTGACTACCAACACCATGTTGATGTTAACACTGACTGTGTTCCTATAACACTGACTACCAACCCCATGTTGATGTTAACACTGTGTTCCTATAACACTGACTACCAACACCATGTTGATGTTAACACTGTGTTCCTATAACACTGACTATCAACACCATGTTGATGTTAACACTGTGTTCCTATAACACTGACTACCAACACCATGTTGATGTTAACACTGTGTTCCTATAACACAGACTACCAACACTATGTTGATGTTAACACTGACTGTGTTCCTATAACACTGACTACCAACACCATGTTGATGTTAACACTGTGTTCCTATAACACTGACTATCAACACCATGTTGATTTTAACACTGTGTTCCTATAACACTTACTACCAACACCATGTTGTTGTTAACATTGAATGTGTTCCTATAACACTGACATACTAATACTAACATAGATTGACACCTCATAAACCTTCTGGACATTGGAATCCTCAGTAGTCAATCGTTCTTGTTTTGTTGTTGTTGTTGTTGTTGTTGTTGTTGTTGTTGTTTGTTTGTTTTTTTGTTTTTTTCCTGATGAATGTGTGCATACCTCGACAGAATGTTGAGAACATGTAACAGAAAGTGGACCAGTAAATAATAAAATAATACCGTATTTATATGGCCATTGTTCACTCCTCTTTGTGCAGTAATGACCAGCACTGGACCTTTCTCTCAAATCTCTCGTTCACTGTTTCAGTCTTTGATATCATTTGTCTGAAATTTGTCGGTTCAAAAAATGTTGTAAGTTGGTTTATTGTCTGTCAGTATCTGTTTTTGTCATAACAGAAATTTGCCACAAACTTAACGGTGACGGTTGTGATTTACACTGCAACGTTATGCTAGCAATGATATCATCACATCATAGTGTGTGACAGAGCTAGATGTCTGTCTCCCTATCCATGTCTATGATCATATCACCCAAAGTGACACAGCCAGTTGCCTGTCTCCCTATCCATGTCTATGATCATATCACAGTGTAACAGAGCGAGGTGCCTGTCTCCCTGTGCATGTCTATGATCATATCACAGTGTGACAGAGCTAGTTGTCTGTCTCCCTATCCATGTCTATGATCATATCACAGTCTGACAGAGCTAGTTGTCTGTCTGCCTATCCATGTCTGTGATCATATCACACAGTGTGACAGAGCTAGGTGCCTGTCTCCCTATCCATATCTGTGATCATATCACACAGTGTAACAGAGCGAGGTGCCTGTCTCCCTATCCATGTCTATGATCATATCACACAGTGTAACAGAGCTAGTTGTCTGTCTCCCTATCCATGTCTATGATCATATCACACAGTGTGACAGAGCGAGGTGCCTGTCTCCCTGTGCATGTCTATGGCAGAGTGAAGGTCACGATGTGTGAGGGATTCCCTGTAGCAGAAAGAAGACAACAACAGCAGTACAATGTATGTAATAACAGGGAGCAGTCCTGTCGCTTGTTTCAACACTTCTTCCGTCCCTCTGGAGGAAGGGAGGATTGGAGACAGACACAGAGCGAGCCAGCGAGAGAGCGAGCGGGAGAGACAGAGACAGAAAGAGAGAGAGAGAGACAGACAGACAGAGACAGAAACAGACAGAGACAGAAAGACAGACGGACGGACGGACAGACAGACAAACAGAACTAGAACGAGATAGAGAGCAAGAGCGAGAGCGAGCGAGCGAGCGAGCGAGAGAGAAAGAGACAGAGAGCGAGAGAGAGAGAGAGACAGAGAGAGAGAGCGCGCGAAAGAGAGAGAGAAAGAGAGACACAGAGAGAGCAAGAGAGAGAGAGGGAGACACACAGAGCGAGAGAGAGAGAGAGAGTGAGAGAGAGAGAGGGAGGGAGGGAGAGAGACAGAGAGAGAGAGAAAGAGAGGAAAGAGAGAGAGAGAAAGAGAGAGAGTCCAGATTTCAGACTTCAGAACGCCTTATTACAGCAGAATAGTAATTAGGTCCCACTGGACCTGTCTTACAGCAAGTCCTTGTTACTCTACACACAAAATATGAACAGAAGAAAAATGAACCACAACACATTTATTACGACGTGAGACACATTATAAGATAAGTTGTGAATAATATATTGACTGTTACATATACGCCAAACACTCGTGTGTCTTACAAAAGCGTAACAGACAAAGGTAGACACGTGTAAATGATTCGTATGACAAACTTGAATAATAAGAACGAGAACAACAACGATAATACAACAATATTGCTAATAGTTGTATTAATCTTCTATTTATATAAAAAAAAAAAAAAAAAGGAAAAAAAAGAGTATCACAGGAAAT
Organism: Monoplex corrugatus; assembly: GCA_030674185.1. Taxonomy (NCBI): domain Eukaryota; kingdom Metazoa; phylum Mollusca; class Gastropoda; order Littorinimorpha; family Ranellidae; genus Monoplex; species Monoplex corrugatus. The sequence goes on along the minus strand of JAPXFY010000022.1, from coordinate 1,614,569 downwards.
GACGGAAACATTGAGAACAACCAAGGGAAGGGGGAGGGGAAGGGGAAGGGAAGGGGAGGGGAGGGGAAGGGGGAGAGGGGGCAAACACGTCAACTAGCGTGATGATGAAAACAGATTCAGAATGACAGATGCCACGTCATAGAACAAACAGAGGAATTCTATACAATATCAGTTGCCATATACATGTCAATCGATGAAGTGCATTACAAGAGCATGAGACAAAGGCCGACACACGTAGAGCTAGTTCATGCTGACCCCTGTCAACAGCAATGTAGATCATACATATCTAGCATGGCACACGAGAAAATGATCACACCTAACAACAACAATGTAGATCATACATATCTAGCATGGCACACGAGAAAATGATCACACCTAACAACAACAATGTAGATCATACATATCTAGCATGGCACACGAGAAAATGATCACACCTAACAACAACAATGTAGACCATACATATCTAGCATGGCACACGAGAAAATGATCACACCTAACAACAACAATGTAGATCATACATATCTAGCATGGCACACGAGAAAATGATCAACACCTAACAACAACAATGTAGATCATACATATCTAGCATGGCACACGAGAAAATGATCACACCTAACAACAACAATGTAGATCATACATATCTAGCATGGCACACGAGAAAATGATCAACACCTAACAACAACAATGTATGTTATAAATCACCAGCATGACACACGAGAAAATGATCAACACCTAACAACAACAATGTATGTTATAAATCACCAGCATGGCACACGAGAAAATGATCAACACCTAACAACAACAATGTATGTTATAAATCAACAGCATGGCACACGAGAAAATGATCAACACCTGACAACAACAATGTATGTTATAAATCACCAGCATGGCACACGAGAAAATGATCAACACCTAACAACAACAATGTATGTTATAAATCACTAGCATGGCACACGAGAAAATGATCAACACCTGACAACAACAATGTATGTTATAAATCACCAGCATGGCACACGAGAAAATGATCAACACCTAACAACAACAACAATGTATGTTATAAATCAACAGCATGGCACACGAGAAAATGATCAACACCTAACAACAACAATGTATGTTATAAATCACCAGCATGGCACACGAGAAAATGATCAACACCTGACAACAACAATGTATGTTATAAATCACCAGCATGGCACACGAGAAAATGATCAACACCTAACAACAACAACAATGTATGTTATAAATCACTAGCATGGCACACGAGAAAATGATCAACACCTAACAACAACAATGTATGTTATAAATCACCAGCATGGCACACGAGAAAATGATCAACACCTAACAACAACAATGTATGTTATAAATCACCAGCATGGCACACGAGAAAATGATCAACACCTAACAACAACAACAATGTATGTTATAAATCACCAGCATGGCACACGAGAAAATGATCAACACCTAACAACAACAACAATGTATGTTATAAATCACCAGCATGGCACACGAGAAAATGATCAACACCTAACAACAACAACAATGTATGTTATAAATCACCAGCATGGCACACGAGAAAATGATCAACACCTAACAACAACAACAATGTATGTTATAAATCACTAGCATGGCACACGAGAAAATGATCAACACCTAACAACAACAATGTATGTTATAAATCACCAGCATGGCACACGAGAAAATGATCAACACCTAACAACAACAACAATGTATGTTATAAATCACTAGCATGGCACACGAGAAAATGATCAACACCTAACAACAACAACAATGTATGTTATAAATCACTAGCATGGCACACGAGAAAATGATCAACACCTAACAACAACAACAATGTATGTTATAAATCACTAGCATGGCACACGAGAAAATGATCAACACCTAACAACAACAACAATGTATGTTATAAATCACCAGCATGGCACACGAGAAAATGATCAACACCTAACAACAACAATGTATGTTATAAATCACCAGCATGGCACACGAGAAAATGATCAACACATAACAACAACAATGTATGTTATAAATCACTAGCATGGCACACGAGAAAATGATCAACACCTAACAACAACAACAATGTATGTTATAAATCACTAGCATGGCACACGAGAAAATGATCAACACCTAACAACAACAATGTATGTTATAAATCACCAGCATGGCACACGAGAAAATGATCAACACCTAACAACAACAATGTACATGTATGTTATAAATCACTAGCATGGCACACGAGAAAATGATCAACACCTGACAACAACAATGTATGTTATAAATCACCAGCATGGCACACGAGAAAATGATCAACACATAACAACAACAATGTATGTTATAAATCACCAGCATGGCACACGAGAAAATGATCAACACATAACAACAACAATGTATGTTATAAATCACCAGCATGGCACACGAGAAAATGATCAACACCTAACAACAACAATGTATGTTATAAATCACTAGCATGGCACACGAGAAAATGATCAACACCTGACAACAACAATGTATGTTATAAATCACCAGCATGGCACACGAGAAAATGATCAACACCTAACAACAACAATGTACATGTATGTTATAAATCACCAGCATGGCACACGAGAAAATGATCAACACCTAACAACAACAATGTACATGTATGTTATAAATCACTAGCATGGCACACGAGAAGAAGAAAGTAAACGAAACAATAAAGAACAAACAAGGTGGGTGAGGGGGGTGAGGGGGTGAGGGGGTAAGGGGTGGGGGTGAGGGGTGAGTGAGGTGGTGGGGTGAGGGGGTGAGGGGGTGAGGGGGTGAGGGGTGAGGGGGTGAGGGGTGAGGGTGGGTGAGGTGAGGGTGAGGGGTGAGGTGGTGAGGGGGTGAGAGGGGGGGGGTGAGGGGGTGGAGGGGGGGGGGTGAGGGGGAATATGACATATCAACTCTAACGCTATTATGCAAATAGGCAAACTGTAACCTACATAACAGTCAAACAAATCATAAAGCCAAAATACTATCCAGTCAAATAGTAAGATATGAAAAGAAGTGAAATTTATTATTTCTGCCATAGAGAGGTGACAGTGTACAAGTGTGACAGAAATGGCTGACTTCAGCTTTTTATTAGCACAGTGAAATACTATGCAGATCTAGAAAAGGGCTTTTAATCAGCGTGACTATTTACGATATTTCAGGCAGATATTTGTGACATTGTCTTTTAAAGCTGTTTTGTGATGTACGTGACTTGATATTGTTGGGCAGTGTATTATGAAATACCAGAGAAGACGATAGTTGCTTTGAATATCTCTAACCTAGGTCTTGAAAAATAAAGGTTGTGTCTTCAATCTGTGTAGGGCATTTGATTTGGGATAAATAGTTTTGACAGATATTTGAGGGCGGATTTGAGCATAATTTTGTATATTTGTGTTGTTTTGTTGTATTTTAGTTGAGTTTTGAATGATAATGTTCCCGTTTTTTGAATTTTTCGTCTGTTGTTAGGGAGCTGTATGTTACGGGAAATTTCCCTGCTCGTCTGTGTTGGGTTTTTTTTCAATAGAGCTTCACTGCAACCATCCATGTTATTGATGTATAATTGATGTAGGATTTGATGAGGGCAGTGTGAAACAGATTTTTTTTTTTCGTCAGTGTTGATAAAATATGAGTTTGCTAGGAAGAAATAAATTCTTAAAGAATTTTGTTGTTTAACTTGTTTTAATTTATTTTCAAATACATAAGATAGAGAATTCCTTTTTTAATTTTTTTTATTGAGATGATCTTATGTAAGTTTTTGGTCTTTGTGCACACCAAGTGCACGGTGCTTAGACACTCGCTGTACATTGACACCACCTTAAAGTTGATTGACAATGTAGTTTTTGAAAGTGGGTGTTTTTGGCGAGTTCTTGTTATATTGGTTTTGTTTTTGTATGATTGATCTGCGTATGGTTTGCATTGCACCATTCTGACACTTCGTGTATACACAGTCATAATGTTTCTGGGATTTCAGAAATTGTTTCCCGGAGGTGTTCAGAGTAGCAAGCATGTGACAATCAATAAAGATTTGTTATGTGTAAGGATAAGTGACTGATATACATACAGTATACGATAGGTCCTAGAACTGAACCTTGTGGTACACCAAAACGATATTCTTCCTTCACAAGAGAATCTACCAGGAGCACTATACATGTTGTACCCTTTCTGTGAAGGTATGATTCGAAGAAAAGAAAAATATGCGGGTTATTTAGATAGACACTGAATTTTGACAGAAGGGTTTTGTGGTCAGTGAGGCTGAATGCTTTCTTAAAGAGAGACAGAGAGAGAGAGCGAGAGAGAGAGAGAGAAAGAGACAGACAGACAGACAGACAGACTGACAGACAGACAGACTGACTGACAGACAGACAGACAGACAGACAGAGAAACAGACAGAGAAACAGACAGAAACAGACAGACAGAGACAGAGAGACAGAGACAGAGAGAGAGAGAGAGAGACAGAGAGATAGAGAGAAAGAGAGACAGAAAGAGAGGGAGACAGAAACAGAGAGACAGAGAGATAAATACAGAGAAAGAGAGAAAGTGAGAGAGAGCGAGAAAGAATGAGAGAAAGAAAGACAGAGAGAGAGAGAGAGAGAGAGATTGAGGGAGAGAGAGCGAGAGCGAGAGAGAGAGAGAGAGAGAGACAGACAGACAGACAGACAGACAGACAGAGAAACTGAGACAGAGA
>JAPXFY010000022.1:1577355-1607355 GCA_030674185.1 Monoplex corrugatus | reverse complement strand
TTTTCATTGGATATTTCCAGACCGTTAACTTTCAAGTAAGTGGAAATGTGATCAATTTCACGTTGATAGATCTTTTTAATATAGGTTATTTCTCTTAAGGAAGTCTTCCTTTTCAACGAAACGTTCATCCAGAGCGCTATATCATCAGCGTACTGAGCTAAGTTCACATTGTTAGAGACTTGTGATGGCAGGTCATTGATCAAAATATTAAATAAAAGAGGAGATATTATGGAACCCTGTGGAATTCCCATGTTTACAGGTCGTTTTTCAGAGTATGTATTACTTATTTTAGCGACTATACTTCGATTACTTATAAATGCTTTGATGAAATAATAAATATTACCTTTGAGACCAATTTGTTTCAATTTCAACAAAAGTCTTGCATGCCAGACTTGATCATACGCTTTTTTAAGATCAAAAAAGGTAGCTAAGACATTTTTCCTTCTCGCAAACTGAGTTTTTATTTGAGTTGTTAATTTGACTAAATGGTCTGTCGTCGATCTACCTTTTCGAAATCCAGACTGGTTAATAGGTATTATATTATTTTTCTCACAAAAATAAGTCAGTCGATTCAGAGTAATTTTTTCCATTAGTTTCGAAACATGGGATGTAAGCGAGATAGGCCTGTAACTACCTGTATCAGAGCGTGGTTTATTAGCTTTCAGTACAGGTATCACAATTGAATTCTTCCAAATGTCAGGTATGTGACCACTTTCCCAGCATTTTAGTATGATATGGTGTAAATATTTAATCCATTTCTCTGGTAAATGATTTAAAAGCGTATACGAAATGCCATCCAGACCTACAGCTGATTTTTTATTGATCAAAGAGAGAAGAGCATCTTTAAGTTCTTGTAACGTAATTTTTGAATTTATGTACATGTGGCTATCGGGGGGAGGATCTGAGTATTCTACAGATTCCTCAATTTTCCGTCTTTTCTCCTGAATTGGTGGAGACAAGCTACTGGAATTACTTGCTCTTGAAAAGAACTGTACAAATTCTTCAGCTTTCTCAGATGACGAAGGAAATTCATTGTCTTTAATCTTAATAGGAAACTGTTGTAAATGAAATCCATTTTTCATTTCTTTGACCTTATTCCAAATTTTAGGAAGATCTTTAGGACCGGAAATTTGTTGAGAACAGAAATCTGACCAATATCTCTTTTTGGCTTGGGCTATGACCTTGTTTGAATGAATCTTTGCCATTTTCATATTGTAATGGTCTTCTGGAGATTTAGTTTTTATGTAGGTTTTATACATTTTCTTTTTTTCGTTCTTAGCTTCTTCACATAATTGATTCCACCAGCTATTTCCAACAAAATTACCTTTGTTTACATTTTTCCTTTTTGGAATTGAATCTTTTGCTGCCTCATGTAATGTGTTTGTGAAGTGTGAATACATATAATTAACACTGTCGCTCTCGTTGAACGTGCAATCTTTTCCCATTAAGATCGTGTGGTATTTTACCCAGTTTGCACGGTTGTACAAATATCTAGGAATACAGTCATCTTGTTCTGGCGCTTTAGCAAATAATTCATCAATAACTGTGACAATTGGTAGATGATCACTTCCAAGGGAGTCGGATGTAATATCCCATATACAATTAATGACAAGGTCAGGAGATAATAAAGTCAAGTCAATGTGTGTGTGTGTGTGTGTGTGTGTGTGTGTGTGTGTGTGTGTGTGTGTGTGTGTGTGTGTGTGTATGAGTGTGTGTGTGCGGGGGGGGGGTGTTTGTTGTGTGTGTGTGGGTGTGTGTTTGTGTGTGTGTGTGTGTTGTGTGTGTGTGTGTGTGTGTGTGTGTGTGTGTGTGTGTGTGTGTGTGTGTGTGTGTGTATGTGTGTGTGTGTGTTTAAGTTTTTAAGTTCTTTCAGGGGGAAAAACACAAAACAAAATAAAGAAACAAAACCACATGCACACACACACACACACACACACGCACGCCCGCACACACACACACACACACACACACACACACGCACACACCTTGTTTCTCTTCCCTTATTCTGTGAACTTGCCTGTGTTTGTGGACATGTCAGTTGATGGTGACACCAAGTGTGGGTCATGCTTGTTCAAATTATTCATCATCAAATTATTCATTATACATCCTGGATGTATGAAAATCGACTTAAGTTGAATGATGACAAGACTGAAGCCCTTCGTGTTTCTCCATTGCCTGCAGATCTTTCTTCTCTGCCTTCCACTATTACTGTCGGTAATACCGCTATTGCTTTTTCTGATTGCGTTCGTGACCTCGGTTTTGTCTTTGACCATAATCTCTCCATGCACCAGCACATCATCAAAACATGTCAGGCTGCATACATCGAACTTAGACGCATTAATTCTATTAGACACTACCTTACATTAGACGCAACCAAGACGTTAGTTACTGCATGCATTCTGTCTAGGTTAGATTATTGCAATTCACTCCTTGCGGGTTGCCCTCAGAAACATCTCAAACATTTGCAACAAGTTCAGAACTCTGCAGCTAAACTCATCTTCAAAGCACGTAGGTCACAGCACTGCACACCCCTGTTTCAGACACTGCACTGGCTCCCGGTTGAACAAAGAATAAAATACAAGATTTGCTGCCTTTGTTATCACATCATTTCTGGAACTGCTCCTGACTATCTCTCTGAACTCTTGACTGTCTACGTACCTTCTCGATCACTCCGCTCTTCTGTGGATGACAAGAAGTTTCGTGTGCCAAAATATAACAGAGAAACTCACGGTGGTAGAGCCTTTGCAGTTTTTGCTGTTCAGACATGGAACTTGTTGCCTCAGTCCGTCCGCCACTCTAAAACTCTACCATCTTTCAAAACAAGTTTAAAAACTTACTTCTTTAAACAGTGTTTTTCCTGATTTTGGCTAGTGGGTTGATCCTGCTTGACATTCTGGATGAAATTGTGCACAATGGGGTGTATGCCAGTGTGTGTGTGTGTGTGTGTGTGTGTGTGTGTGTGTGTGTGTGTGTGTGTGTGTGTGTGTGTGTGTGTGTGTGTGATGTGTGGCTGTGCGTGTGTGGGTGTTGTGTGTGTGTGTTTGAAAATGGGGGGAGAGAGGTGGGCGGGGAGGGGGTGAGAGGGAGAGAGATTATTTGGTGTGTCTGTGTGGTTGTTGATTTCTTGTGGATAGTTTTTGATGAGTTTGTTTGTATTGTAGCCTGTTATTTGGTTTATATATGTATGGTTTACTGATGTAAAGCGCTTTGAGGTTTCGGAAAGCGCTCTATAAATGCACTATTATTATTATTATTATTATCATCATCATCATCATCATCACCATCATCAGGTGCCTTGCCGCATGGCGTTGGCGATCATGGACTTCAATCTGTCTCTATCTCTTGTTGCCCCAAGCACCTCCTCCACCCTTCTCGTCTTCAGCCACTCCACAAGTCCGTCCAGCATTCTCTCCCTGGGTCTACCCGGTGCTCTCTTTCCCTCCAGCTTTCCCGTTGTGACCAGGTGCTCCAAATCCCCCTTCCTCATAAAATGGCCTATAAATGTTGCTTGTCTTTTCCTAATCTTCATTATGAGTGATCTACTTGTGTCTACCTCCATCAAGACTGTCTCGTTTGTTTTCTTTGCTGTCCATGGAACTCTCAACATTCTTCTTAGAAACCACATCTCGGCTGCCTCAATCTTGTTCTGGCTTTGCTTGCTGACTGTCCACGCCTCACATCCGTACAACAGTATTGGTTCTATATAACATTGAAGGACTCTCTTCCTGATGTTAATTGATAGGCATTTGTTGGTAAGAATGCTTGTCATCTTCTTGAATGCTGTTTTGGCTTGGCCGATTCTGCCAGCTATTTCCGATGTGCATCTGCCGTCTGATGAAATGACCGTTCCCAGGTATTTGAACTTATTAACCTGTGTCAAGGTTGTGCCGTTTGCTGTTATTTTGTATGAGGAGATTTCATGTTTTTTACTGATTACCATGACTTCGGTCTTCCTGCTGTTTAGTTCCAACCCCTTACCTTTGCTTTCTATTTCTAGTATATTCACAAGGTTTTGTAGGTCCCTTTCATTTTCTGCAATTAGCACGGTGTCATCTGCGTATCGAATGTTGTTTATCATTTTCCCTCCAACCTTTAATCCAGGGTCTTCTTCTAGGTTTCTCGTGATGTTTTCGCTGTAAAGTGAAAACAGATCTGGTGACAAAACACAACCCTGTCTGACTCCCCATTTGATGTTTTGGAAAGAGCTTATAATGTTTTCTATTCTCATTGCAGCTGTTTGTTCCAAATACATATTTCTGATTATTCGTAGATCTTTTCCATCAACATTGAGTCTCTCCAGTTGGTTGATCAATTCTTCATGTCTTACCCGATCGAAAGCCTTGGTATAGTCAACAAAGCATAAATATAAATCCTTATTCATCTCAATTGACCTCTCTATGATAGTTCTTAGGATGTATATGGCATTAATAGTTCCTTTCTTTTCCACAAATCCACACTGTTCGTCTGCTATTTCTCTTTTGATTCTATTCCTTGTCCTCATCATGATTATTCTTAATAGGATTGTTGTTACATGACTCATCAAACTGATTGTGCGATGGATTTCGCATTCTATAGCCCCTGTCTTCTTTGGAAGTGCAATGAAAATTGATTTTGACATATCTTTGGGGATTTTTCCAGTGTCATAAATTTCATTTAGGAGGACTGTTATTTTTTCTATGCCAAATTCCTCCAGGGCTTCAATCATCTCTGTAGTAATGTTGTCTGGTCCTGGGGCTTTTCCTGGTTTCATCTTTTTCAGTGCTGCTCTAACTTCATCTTTCATTATGGGTGGTCCTTCAAAGTTTTTTCTTATAATGTGTTCTTCGTTTCTGTCATCTTCAAAAAGGTCTTTAATGAACTCTCCCCATCTGTCTAATATTTTGTCTTCTTCCATGAGAATCGTACCATCTTTCGATTTTAAGCAACCAGTTGGTGTGCATGTATTTTTCCTGTGGACAATTTCTTCAATTCGTCTGTACATACTCTGAGGATCCGTTTTGTGTTGGTCTTCTATTTCTTTGCATTTTGTTTTCAGCCAAGCTTCCTTAGCTTCACTGCACCTGTTCCTGATTTCTTTGTTTATCTTCCTGTATATCTCCTCGTTTCTCTTTGCCTTCCTCCGTTCCTCCATCAAGCCTAAAATTTCTTTTGTCATCCAGTTCTTTTTCGCTTTTCTATCTACTACAGGGATTTCTTCACAAGCTTCATTTATCGAATTTCTCAACTTTGTCCATTGTTCCTCACTGTCACCAACGTCTTCCAGAGCACTGAATTTGTTTTGAACATGTACATTAAATTTTTGACGTATCACTTCATCTGTCTTTAAGAGTCCAAGATTTAGTTTGATGTTGCTTTTGGTCTGTTTCCTTTTCCGTAATTTCAACCTAAATCTTCCCACTACAGGATTGTGGTCACTGTTGCAGTCTGCGCCTGGTAGTGTTTTTGCTGACAGTAAAGAATTTCTAAGTCTTTTATTAATCAGGATGTAGTCAATGTGATTTTTGGTATTATCTCCTAGACTCATCCACGTCCATTTTCTTCTATTAGCCTGCTCAAACCAGGTGTTTCCTGCTATGAACTCATTCATCTGTGCCCATTCTACTGGTTTCCCTCCCCTTTCATGTTGTGTACCAAGGCCATGATGTCCAACTATATCCTCTACCCTATCCTTTCCCACTTTAGCATTAAAATCTCCCATTATTATGGTAACTTCTTGTGATTTGCATTGGACCTTGGCCATCTCTAATACGTCGTAGAAGTTGTTGATGTCTTCCTTGGTACTTGTGGATGTTGGTGCATACACCTGAATGATGTTGATATCAAATGGTCTGCCTCCCAATTTGACCAGCAAGACTGTCGGACACAGCCCAGTATCCCTTAACTGCTTTTGATTTGTCCCTGTCCATTACAATGCCTACTCCTCTTTCATGTGAGTTTTCCACCAGAGTATATCACTGTATACTCTCCAGATACCATAAATCTAAATGAACAAAACATTTACAGGAGGCTCAGGGAGTAGTCCCCCCTGAAAATCTTGTCCCCAGCAACAATCAAACCTGAAAGTTGTATTACTAGTAGTCACGACCAGCAACAGTCAAACCTGAAAGTTGTATTACTAGTAGTCACCACCAGCAACAATCAAACCTGAAAGTTGTATTACTAGTAGTCACGACCAGCAACAATTAAACCTGAAAGTTGTATTACTAGTAGTCACCACCAGCAACAGTCAAACCTGAAAGTTGTATTACTAGTAGTCACGACCAGCAACAGTCAAACCTGAAAGTTGTATTACTAGTAGTCACGACCAGCAACAGTCAAACCTGAAAGTTGTATTACTAGTAGTCACGACCAGCAACAGTCAAACCTGAAAGTTGTATTACTAGTAGTCACCACCAGCAACAGTCAAACCTGAAAGTTGTATTACTAGTAGTCACCACCAGCAACAATCAAACCTGAAAGTTGTATTACTAGTAGTCACGACCAGCAACAATCAAACCTGAAAGTTGTATTACTAGTAGTCACGACCAGCAACAATCAAACCTGAAAGTTGTATTACTAGTAGTCATGACCAGCAACAATCAAACCTGAAAGTTGTATTACTAGTAGTCATGACCAGCAACAATCAAACCTGAAAGTTGTATTACTAGTAGTCACGACCAGCAACAATCAAACCTGAAAGTTGTATTACTAGTAGTCACCACCAGCAACAGTCAAACCTGAAAGTTGTATTACTAGTAGTCACCACCAGCAACAGTCAAACCTGAAAGTTGTATTACTAGTAGTCACCACCAGCAACAATCAAACCTGAAAGTTGTATTACTAGTAGTCATGACCAGCAACAATTAAACCTGAAAGTTGTATTACTAGTAGTCACCACCAGCAACAGTCAAACCTGAAAGTTGTATTACTAGTAGTCATGACCAGCAACAATCAAACCTGAAAGTTGTATTACTAGTAGTCACCACCAGCAACAGTCAAATCTGAAAGTTGTATTACTAGTAGTCATGACCAGCAACAATCAAACCTGAAAGTTGTATTACTAGTAGTCATGACCAGCAACAATCAAACCTGAAAGTTGTATTACTAGTAGTCACAACCAGCAACAATCAAACCTGAAAGTTGTATTACTAGTAGTCACCACCAGCAACAGTCAAACCTGAAAGTTGTATTACTAGTAGTCACCACCAGCAACAGTCAAACCTGAAAGTTGTATTACTAGTAGTCACCACCAGCAACAATCAAACCTGAAAGTTGTATTACTAGTAGTCACCACCAGCAACAGTCAAACCTGAAAGTTGTATTACTAGTAGTCACCACCAGCAACAATCAAACCTGAAAGTTGTATTACTAGTAGTCACCACCAGCAACAATCAAACCTGAAAGTTGTATTACTAGTAGTCACCACCAGCAACAATCAAACCTGAAAGTTGTATTACTAGTAGTCACCACCAGCAACAGTCAAACCTGAAAGTTGTATTACTAGTAGTCACCACCAGCAACAGTCAAACCTGAAAGTTGTATTACTAGTAGTCACCACCAGCAACAGTCAAACCTGAAAGTTGTATTACTAGTAGTCACCACCAGCAACAATTAAACCTGAAAGTTGTATTACTAGTAGTCACCACCAGCAACAGTCAAACCTGAAAGTTGTATTACTAGTAGTCACCACCAGCAACAATCAAACCTGAAAGTTGTATTACTAGTAGTCACCACCAGCAACAGTCAAACCTGAAAGTTGTATTACTAGTAGTCACCACCAGCAACAATCAAACCTGAAAGTTGTATTACTAGTAGTCACCACCAGCAACAGTCAAACCTGAAAGTTGTATTACTAGTAGTCACCACCAGCAACAGTCAAACCTGAAAGTTGTATTACTAGTAGTCATGACCAGCAACAATCAAACCTGAAAGTTGTATTACTAGTAGTCACCACCAGCAACAATCAAACCTGAAAGTTGTATTACTAGTAGTCACCACCAGCAACAGTCAAACCTGAAAGTTGTATTACTAGTAGTCACGACCAGCAACAATCAAACCTGAAAGTTGTATTACTAGTAGTCACGACCAGCAACAGTCAAACCTGAAAGTTGTATTACTAGTAGTCACGACCAGCAACAATCAAACCTGAAAGTTGTATTACTAGTAGTCATGACCAGCAACAATTAAACCTGAAAGTTGTATTACTAGTAGTCACGACCAGCAACAATCAAACCTGAAAGTTGTATTACTAGTAGTCACGACCAGCAACAATCAAACCTGAAAGTTGTATTACTAGTAGTCACGACCAGCAACAATCAAACCTGAAAGTTGTATTACTAGTAGTCACGACCAGCAACAGTCAAACCTGAAAGTTGTATTACTAGTAGTCACGACCAGCAACAATCAAACCTGAAAGTTGTATTACTAGTAGTCACGACCAGCAACAATCAAACCTGAAAGTTGTATTACTAGTAGTCATGACCAGCAACAGTCAAACCTGAAAGTTGTATTACTAGTAGTCACCACCAGCAAATTGTCGGTTGCTGTCAGAAATACGTTAAACTGAGAGAAATATGGTGACCATCACGAGTCCACCACGCTTCTCTGTGCACACACACATACACACACATACACACACACACATACACATACACACACACACATACACACACACATACACACACACACATACACACACACATACACACACACATACACACACACATACACACACACACATACAGTCAAACATACACAGTCAAACAAACATACACACACACACACAGAGTCAAACACACACAATATGTATATGTAATACCACGGGAAATAAGAAAGAAGCAGGGACAGTTTTAAATATCAACTAAGTAACATAACTCTTGAGAGTCACGGAGTTATCTCCAATGTAGAATTTCTCAAACCCAACACAGTTTGCGCTACCCAGTCAGCTAGCATAGACGCAGCCACAAAGCATAAAGTGGTAAGCTCAGAACATTCCATATAAAAGGAATGCCCAAGTTACCCATATACCCTGCAACTACGCTACACACAACCACGATGGTGGAGAGAAATTCATACAATATATTGGTCTTATGTTCAAGATTGACAAAGTCTTTTATTCTTGAACTGACCAAACACACACACACATATGCAATGTGCTACTTACATTATGTATATATATATATATATATATATATATATATATATATATATATATAGAGAGAGAGAGAGAAGAGAGAGAGAGAGAGAGAGAGACACACACACACAGTCAACCACACACACACACACACACAATATTAGCAAAGCATAGAAATTGTACAGTTGTTTTCATAACTTTATTTTCGTTCAAACCACATGTCAACTAGGAAACATCCAGTAACACACACACACAATACATAAATGTTTGAAATTTTAACTGTGAAAACCGACATTTTACACATCGCTATGCAGTCTACTTCATCAACATGCACACCATCATGAAATTATTCATAAAACAACAAAATATCACACACACACATACACACACACACACACAAATGCATTTTCTATGCATGCACACACTATGTATGTACAGAGGAAAAAAGTGAAAAAAAGAAAGGGAATGATTAAAATGTGAAACTACATACAAAACACATCAGTTCTGACTCCAACACAAAGCACCACAAGAACTAAAATCCTGTCTATCAATGGAAAAGACGTTGAGGGAGAGCGTGAGATCATCTTATGAACAACAAAACACGCCCACGGAGCATCAACACACTATCAGCATGCATACGACTTATGTACAATTACAGTATAATTATGTCCATGCATATGACTTATGTACAATTACAGTATAATTATGTCAACTAAAAGTCTGAAATACGGAATCATTTCTCAAATGTGAGCATTCACTGACATTTCTACACAATACACTGTCTACACGTGTCAACAACCAGGACAAATGGTAAAAAAACACCACAAAAATCAATGAACGCTTTCAAATTTGAGAGAAAGAGAAAAAGAGAAGAAAAAAACCACCAAGACAAAATTCTGACAGAAAATCGACACGTGTGTGTGAAAAGAATGAAAGGGGAGAAGAGGGAGATGGGGGGTTGTGTTTTTTTTTTTAAAACTGATCAAGAGAGACACATGGCTGTGTACATGGAGGTACAAAGACACAGACTTATGGAAACCTATATGTGTCTTAATGATGAAAGAGAGACACATGGTTGTGCACATGGAGGTACAAAGACACAGACTTATGGAAACCTATATGTGTCTTAATGATGAAAGAGAGAAACATGGCTGTGCACATGGAGGTACAAAGACACAGACTTATGGAAACCTATAAGTGTCTTAATGATGAAAGAAACATGGTTGTGTACATGGAGGTACAAAGACACAGACTTATGGAAACCTATATGTGTCTTAATGATGAAAGAGAGACACATGGCTGTGTACATGGAGGTACAAAGACACAGACTTATGGAAACCTATATGTGTCTTAATGATGAAAGAGAGACACATGGTTGTGTACATGGAGTACAAAGACACAGACTTATGGAAACCTATATGTGTCTTAATGATGAAAGAGAGAAACATGGCTGTGCACATGGAGGTACAAAGACACAGACTTATGGAAACCTATAAGTGTCTTAATGATGAAAGAAACATGGTTGTGTACATGGAGGTACAAAGACACAGACTTATGGAAACCTATATGTGTCTTAATGATGAAAGAGAGACACATGGCTGTGCACATGGAGGTACAAAGACACAGACTTATGGAAACCTATATGTGTCTTAATGATGAAAGAGAGACACATGGCTGTGCACATGGAGGTACAAAGACACAGACTTATGGAAACCTATATGTGTCTTAATGATGAAAGAGAGAAACATTGTTGTGTACATGGATATAAAAAGACACAGACTTATGGAAACCTATATGTGTCTTAATGATAACCCTACCCAGGGTTCTGACTGACAAACCTTCCCTGACCTTCCCATCATGATCCAGAAAACCCAATCTTGTGTAGCTGACCTGAAGGATTGGATGACTGAAAACAAACTGAAATTAAATGAAGAGAAATCCGAATTGATCTTGATCACCCCACCCAAACTCCAAAATCACCCCTCTCTTCCAACCTCTGTCACACTTGTTGACTCACCTATCCCTCTCTCCCATTTTGCCCGTAACCTTGGTGTAACTCTTGATCAAACCCTGTCCTTCCACCAGCATGTGAGCAACGTCTGTCGGACTTGTTTTCTTGAACTCCGCCGAATTGCTTCTATCCGCCACCTCCTCTCAGAAGACACGACAAAGGCTCTTGTCTGTGCATTTGTTCTATCCCGTCTCGATTACTGTAATGCTCTTTTTTCTGGTTCCCCCTCTCATCTCATTAACAAACTTCAGAAAGTTCAAAATCATGCTGCCCGTCTCATCTTCCGCTCTTCAAAATTTAACCATGTTACGCCATTGCTCTGTTCTCTCCACTGGCTCCCTGTTCAGCAAAGAATATCCTACAAGATTGCCTGCCTCTGCTTCAAATCTATTGAGTCTTCCTGTCCTGAGTATCTCACCCATCTGTTACATCTCTACACGCCATCTCGAGCTTTGCGGTCCTCATCTGATACCCGTCTCTATAGTATCCCCATAGTCCGCACTAAAAGGTTTGGGCAGCGTTCTTTTTCCTATCAAGCTCCAACCATCTGGAATCAGTTACCTCGCTCTCTTAGATACTCACCCTCTCTGTCCACATTCAAACGCTCCCTCAAAACTCACCTGTTTCCCAAAACTGGTAATCTCTGCCCCCTTCCCCCCATGTAATGTAATGGTGACATTATAGTGTCTTAGTGTCAATGTGTCATTGTATTTGCATGTCATGCTGTGTGTGTGTTTGTGTGTGTGTGTGTGTGTTTGTGTGTGTGTGGGTGCTTCTGTGGGCGTGTGTGTGTGTGCTTGTGATTCTGGTTATATGTTTTGCCATTGTAAACGCCTAGGGCATTAATTTGATTAGGCGTACTAAATGTTCATAATAATAATAATAATAATAATAATAATAAACCCTTGTGTTTGGAGCTGCCAATCCACACAGTGACACTAATCTACACAAAACAAAGTCATGAGCAAATCACCAAGCTTTTACCACACACCCCTGTATACATAACAGGCTGAATGACAATGACATCTAGTTATTTCACTGATGGTATCATCACCACCACTATTAAACCACCAAACGTTTACCACACATACAATCCTCAACATCAGCCTTTTGAAAGACAGTGACAATAAATTATTCCACTCATTGTATCATCACCGACACAATCAAACCACCACACTTTCACCACACATCCCTGTATAAATAACAGGCTGAATGTTCATCATCATCATCAAGTGCCTTGCCACATGGCGTTGCCGATCATGGCCTTCCATCTGTTTCTATCTCTTGTTGCCTCAAGCACCTCTTCCACCCTCTCTGTCTTCGGCCACTCTGCAAGTCCGTCCAATATCTTCTCCCTGAGTCTACCTGGTGCTCTCTTTCCCTCCAGCTTTCCTGTTCCTGTTCCAATTCCCCTTTCCTCATAAAATGGCCTGTAAATGTTGCCTGCCTTTTCCTAATCTTCCTTATCAATGATCTTCTTGTGTCAGCCTCCATCAAGACTGTCTCGTTTGTTTTCTTTGCTGTCCATGGAACTCCCAACATTCTTCTCAGAAACCACATCTTGGCTGCCTCAATCTTGTTCTGGCTTTGCTTGCTACTGTCCATGCTGAATGTTAGTAACAGGAGATGTTATTCTACTGATGTTACCATCACTACCAAAACAAATTTTTATCACACGTGCAGTCCTAAATAAATAACAGCGTTTTGAATGATGCTGACAATGAATTATTCCAGTCATTGTATCATCACCGTTACTATGAAACCATCAAATGTTTACCACACTTGCAATCCTAAAATCAGGCTTTTGAATGATAATGACAGTAAATGAGTAAGTCATTCCACTGACGGTATAATTAACATCACTATCAAAACACCAAACATTCAATTCAAGTCCTGTATAACTAACAGGCTGAATGTTAGTAACAAACCAAACAACAGGATTTTGAATAATAGTGACAATCAGTTTTGAATAATAGTGACAATCAGTTTTGAATAATATTGACAACCAGTTAGTCCACTGATGGTATCATACTCTCACTGCAATCTCTCTTACAGAACACAGACAACAGCAGACATATTTACAGCACCAACTGAAGACAAACTGAAATACTATTTGATATTGTTGTCATGGTGTATTACGATATCACTGTTATGGTAGTTACATTACAGATTTTGTGGTACCTGCGGCACCAAAGACTTCACCTTAACATCTCCATAGCTGCCTGCACGGACAACAAGACCTGACAGTGATTACAACTGCATTATCATTACATCATATATTATTTGTTTCAAATGATTCTTTGTTAAAAACATTTGACATCTGCCATGTATATATACACCATTAACAATGTAGATAATATGTTTGTACGTATTCTTCAACCTTTTCAACTCCCGCACCCTATCCACCAGCTTCTTGCATAACACTCATGTCAGCCATGATAACCACGCAAATACTTAACCCTTTGACTCCCTCACCCTATCCACCAGCTTTCTGTGTGATCAGCCAAGACAGGGTTGCTTTCACCCCCACACCTTGACAGCAAGTCACAACTTAACCCTTTCACCCCCACACCTTGACAGCAAGTCACAACTTAACCCTTTCACCCCCACACCTTGACAGCAAGTCACAACTTAACCCTTTCACCCCCACACCTTGACAGCAAGTCACAACTTAACCCTTTCACCCCCACATCTTGACAGCAAGTCACAACTTAACCTTTTCACCCCCACACCTTGACAGCAAGTCACAACTTAACCCTTTCACCCCCACACCTTGACAGCAAGTCACAACTTAACCCTTTCACCCCCACACCCTATCCACCAGCTTTCTCTTGATTTATCACTGATACCTGCCATGACAGTGAAGCAAAATACTTAACCCTTTTCACTCCTTACCCTATCCAGCAGCTTCCTCCTGCATTACCAGCCATGATCACACAGTCAAAACTTAACTCTTTCACTCCCTAACCCCATCCACCAACTTCCTACAAAAAAGCTGGTAGATAGGGTGGAGTGAAAGGGTTAAGTGTTTGAAGCTGGTGGATAGGGTGAGGGAGTCAAAGGTTTAACCATGATCTCAACTAAGACTGAAAATAAGTCATCAAAATAAAAAATGATCTGGCGGAAACGTCAGGAAAGTCTGGATGTTTTCTCACTGAACATTGTGCACTTGTTCCGTGTTGTCTTCTGTCTTCACCTGATGAAGGTCAGTCGGCTGAAACTTTACGTCCATCTCGTTTTGTGAATTAACTCTTTTGATTCCAGCACCCCGTCCACCAGCATCCAGCATTATCAACCATGCTAGCAAAACAAAAACTTAACCCTACGACTCTCACCCTATCAACCTGCTTCCCATATGAAGCTGGTGGACAGGGTGAGGGAGTCAAAGGGTAAAGATTTTGCAGTTTGTGGATAGGGTGCGGGGACACTTTCTCATTCTGTCTTCAGTGTGGGTCTGGTTGCTGTTTTTATAAATTTACTTGTTTGTTGGCGGTCACTTTGGTTTACAATCGATAGTCTACCTGCACTATTCCCTACACACAAGTCACCAAGTCAGCAAATGTGGACAGCACATGTCAGTACATACATTTTCATGATATGGACTGAGGATTGCACCCAACATTGTCATGTACACTACAACATTATGTCATGTCAATTGACACAGCACATTATGTTATAGTCACTTGTAAAATTTGTCACACATGCACACCATTATGTCATGTCAGTCAATTGACCCCAGCAACCATTATGTCATGTCAGTCACTTGACACCAGCAACATTATGTCATGTCAGTCACCTTGACACCAGCAACATTATTCATGTCAGTCACTGACACCATCAACATTATGTCATGTCAGTCACCTTGACACCAGCAACATTATGTCATGTCAGTCACCTTGACACCAGCAACATTATGTCATGTCAGTCACCACCTTGTCACATACACAGCAACATTATGTCATGTCAGTCACCTTGACACCAGCAACATTATGTCATGTCAGTCACCTTGACACCAGCAACATTATGTCATGTCAGTCACCTTGACACCAGCAACATTATGTCATGTCAGTCACCTTGACACCAGCAACATTATGTCATGTCAGTCACCTTGACACCAGCAACATATTATGTCAATGTGCATGTATCACCTTGACACCAGCAACATTATGTCATGTCAGTCACCTTGACACCAGCAACATTATGTCATGTCAGTCACCCTGACACCAGCAACATTATGTCATGTCAGTCACCTTGACACAGCAACATTATGTCATGTCAGTCACCTTGACACCGCAACATTCATGTCATCACTTGACACCGAATATGTCATGTCAGTCACCTTGACACCAGCAACATTATGTCATGTCAGTCACCTTGACACCAGCAACATTGTCATGTCAGTCACCTTGACACCAGCAACATTATGTCATGTCAGTCAACTTGACACCAGCAACATTATGTCATGTCAGTCACGAACTTGAACATTACACACAAGCAATTATGTCATGCAGTCACCTTGACACACAACATATGTCATGTCAGTCACTGACACAGCAACATTATGTCATGTCAGTCACCTTGACACCAGCAACATTATGTCATGTCAGTCACCTTGACACCAGCAACATATTCATGTCAGTCACTGACACCATCATCATTAGCCATGTCGTCACCTGAACCAGCAACATTATGTATTTTGTTCTCATCACAACACTTTTATAATAAACTCTTTGATTGTTTTGAAGGCAAGACAAAGGCCTTACCATAAAAACACACATGCTCTTCATTTTCTCACCTCTCCGACCCATCTCTGTGTTTTCACCACACACACACACACACACACACACACACACACACACCACCCCCACACACACACACACGCACACACACACACACACACACACACACACAACACACACAACACCACACACACAATGCATTCATTAAATAAATATCTGACTTGATTTTCAATCAGTGGAACGCTACAACATTGACAACGAAGCACACATTGCACTATAAATCTACAGCACACTACATAACACACATTTAAACTAGTATCAATAAATCTGACTTAGTTTTCAGTCAATAGCACACTTCAACACACTTTTAAGTTTACAATCACCCACACACTACAAACACATTTTAACCCTTTGATTCCTGCACCCTATCCACCACCTGCAAAAACTTAACTCTTTGGCTCCTTCACCCTATCCACCAGCTTCCTGCAGGAATCTAGTGGATAGTGTGAGGGAGTCAAAGGGTCAAGATATTGCTTTGCTAGTATGGCTGACAGTACAGGATGCTTGTGGACAGGATGTGGGAGTCAAAGGGTTAAGTTTTTAGTCATTGTCACTCTACAACACACTTAAGCGTCCTACACTTTTTTCAGTCACACACTCCATCATCTACTTCACGCCCACAGCCCTGGCTTGACATGCTCATTCCGTCAGTACGGCACATACAGTCCACATCATAGCATGAACGCTCACTGCTAGTTTTCACTCCCTCATTCAATCTGCCTGGTTCCGTCGGCTCTCTGAGGGTGTCAAGGGGGTTAACATTGCAACAGGATCACATGATGCAGTCTGTCTTCTGTTGGAATCACTGTCACAGGAAAGTCTTATGGGATGGAAACACATCACCATGGTAACTGTCGTGTCGTTAGGATCACTGTCACAGGAAGTCTTATGGGATGGAAACACATCACCATGGTAACTGTGTGTCGTAGTATCACTGTCACAGGGAAGTCTTATGGGATGGAAACACATCACCATGGTAACTGTGTGTTGTCATTATCACTGTCACAGGAAAGTCTTACGGGATGGAAACACATCACCATGGTAACTGTGTGTCGTTAGTATCACTGTCACAGGAAAGTCTTACGGATGGAAACACATCACCATGGTAACTGTGTGTCATTATCACTGTCACAGAAAGTCTTACGGGATGGAAACACATCACCATGTAACTGTGTGTCATTATCCTGTCACAGAGTCAGACGTGAACACAAAGAAGTGAGCTGTCTTCAACACACACTACTACACAACATCAGAAGAAGTGAAAAGTCTTCAACACACACTCTACACAACATCAGAAGTGAACAGTCTTCAACACACACTCTACACAACATCAGAAGTGAAAAGTCTTCAACACACACTCTACACAACATCAGAAGTGAACAGTCTTCAACACACACTGTACACAACATCAGAAGTGAACAGTCTTCAACACACACTCTACAGACTCACACGTTGACTTAAACAAACCCACAATGATCTATCTCACTGACTAGCACACCACAAACTGTACGCCGAAACTAGAGACAGAAAACACAGATTGAAACTGGACAGTATTATGTTATTATATATAAATGAAATTATCAATCAATCTTAAATCAATTATTGCAAATATATTACACGGGAGGCCTACAACAGTTTAACTTCCATGCACGAACTACAAAACAAGTTAACATATTACCTAACAGCAGACAGCAACATTTCAAAAAGATTTGAGGGCAAAAGGAGGTACACATCTCACCAGCCCACAGTTCCATAAAAGCCAGCATTTCTTCACATCACAAATTGTATCAGGCGACAGAAGAACGATAAAATGCAATATCAATTATCATCCAACTAAAAATTCTTTCAGGGCAATGGAAACGAGAATGGGTGTACATACAAATCCACTTTCTATGCTAACAATATGCCACAGACACAATTCAGTGGACAGTGCCACATAACATGAACATTGCTACATAACATGAACAGTGCCACATAACATGAACATTGCTACATAACATGAACAGTGCCACATAACATGAACAGTGCCACATAACATGAACAGTCAGGACTACACAAAATGAACAGCATCGCAGTGATGTTGTCATACTCTATCCACCAGTCTTAACTCAGACTACCACACTCTATCCACCAGTCTTAACTCTGACTACCACACCGTATCCACCAGTCTTAACTCTGACTACCACACCCTATCCACCAGTCTTAACTCTGACTACCACACTCTATCCACCAGTCTTAACTCTGACTACCACACTCTATCCACCAGTCTTAACTCTGATTACCACACTCTATCCACCAGTCTTAACTCTGACTACCACACTCTATCCACCAGTCTTAACTCTGACTACCACACCCTATCCACCAATCTTAACTCTCTGACTGCCACCCACCATCACCTCATTCCTGACTCCGATATCCTTCATTAACCCTTTGACTCCCACATCCTATCCACCAACTGCAAAAACTTAACCCTTTGACTCCCTCACCCTATTCACCAGCTTCCTGCAGAAAGCTGGTGAATAGGGTGAGGGGGGTCAAAGGGTTACAGTTTTTGCTTGCTAGCATGGTTGACAATGCAGGATGCTGGTGGACAGGGTGAGGGAGTCAAAGGGTTAACTAATTCCTCACTCAGATCCTATATTAAATCAGATGTGAACAAACAACTCTACAGATCTATGTACCATGTGAACAAACAACTCTACAGATCTATGTACCATGTGAACAAACAACTCTATAAACTATGTGAATAAACAACTCTATAGATGTACCATGTGAACAAACAACTCTACAGATGTACCATGTGAACAAACAACTCTATAGACAAACTATGTGAACAAACAACTCTATAGACAAACTATGTGAACAAACAACTCTATAGATGTACCATGTGAACAAACAACTCTAGATGTACCATGTGAACAAACAACTCTAGATGTACCATGTGAACAAACAACTCTATAGATGTACCATGTGAACAAACAACTCTACAGATGTACCATGTGAACAAACAACTCTATAGATGTACCATGTGAACAAACAACTCTATAGATGTACCATGTGAACAAACAACTCTACAGATCTATGTACCATGTGAACAAACAACTCTATAAACTATGTGAATAAACAACTCTATAGATGTACCATGTGAACAAACAACTCTATAGATGTACCATGTGAACAAACAACTCTATAGATGTACCATGTGAACAAACAACTCTATAGATAAACCATGTGAACAAACAACTCTATAGATGTACCATGTGAACAAACAACTCTATAGACAAACTATGTGAATAAACAACTCTATAGATAAACCATGTGAACAAACAACTCTATAGATGTACCATGTGAACAAACAACTCTATAGATGTACCATGTGAACAAACAACTCTATAGATGTACCATGTGAACAAACAACTCTATAGACAAACTATGTGAATAAACAACTCTATAGATAAACTATGTGAACAAACAACTCTATAGACAAACTATGTGAATAAACAACTCTATAGATGTACCATGTGAACACACATTAATATCGACCACCACCACCAAGTGAGAACATGTATTTTATTTTTAATTCATTTTGTGTCAGATCTCTGTAACAATGTTTCATTCATCATAGTGATGTTAGAGATGTGTGACAGATGACATGGCTTGACCGTTCTGGCCACCGTCCTGTCAGCTATATAGCACCATGTCCATGTGGTTTTGAGTCGAACTAAACAACAACTTGCATACAACACACAATCCTCAGTACACGCAACAAACAGTTTTCCTCACAACACAGTTTTTGTGGACAACTCCACGTCATCCCACACACTTTGTCTCACACACACACACGGCCCCTTTCCCCCTAAATTCACTTCCCTGTGAAATGTGGACAGAAGCTCACATGTATATTTTGTTTTTCGCCATGTCACCACCGTTTTCAATATCACACAATATCCAGAGGGCAGTGAGCAGAGTATCACAGGTCACACAGCTCCTGTTGCTGTTGTCTGAACACATCGCACTCCACCACAACATTAACTAACAGTAACACAGTTTTGAGTCACCATTTTACAGGAGATAATTTTATGATCTGAAAGTATCTCCAGGCGTTGCACGGGGCGGTTCTACACACACGGGTGAGACGTGAATCCCTCCGGTCAATGGTTTCCACGTTAACAACAAAACAACAACAATACACACACATAGTGAAGAAAACAACATTGATGCACACACACAGCGTTGCCATGTCATATCTCTGAAGGACAGTGTGTCACTGTCAGGTCCACAAGTTCCACAGCAAGAAGATCTTCATGGAAAATGTCCACAACAAAATGACAATAACTATGAATTTGTTCATGACGGATTCATCACACAGTGACAATTCCATACGCGCTCCTTCCAAAGCTGTCAATGACAATCCGGCACACTCTTTTAAGTCCACCAACAACCTTACGCCTGGCAAGATCTTGAAATCACAGAGGGCAGTTCTGAAGATGTTGCTGGCAATTATGAGGTGATATGGTGACAGTCAACACGATCATGAGGTGATACGGTGACAGTCAACACGATCATGAGGTGATACAGTGAACTGTTGTTCAACAGGGGTTTGAGATGATCAATACGATTGATGTTCAGGAGAGACTGAAGGCGGGATTATTTACAGACTGCATGACATCATGAGACAGTTTGACACTGATGTTGATGATGTACACTGTCCATTGACACATATGACGTACACACTGTCCATCGACACATATGACGTACACACTGTCCATTGACACATATGATGTACACACTGTCCATTGACACAGATGTTGATGACGTACACACTGTCCATTGACACATATGATGTACACACTGTCCATTGACACATATGACGTACACACTGTCCATTGACACATATGATGTACACACTGTCCATTGACACAGATGTTGATGACGTACACACTGTCCATTGACACATATAATGTACACACTGTCCATTGACACATATGATGTACACACTGTCCATTGACACATATGACGTACACACTGTCCATTGACACATATGACGTACACACTGTCCATTGACACATATGTTGTACACACTGTCCATTGACACATGTGTTGTATATACTGTCCATTGACACATATGTTGTACACACTGTCCATTGACACATATGATGTACACACTATCCATTGACATATATGACGTACACACTGTCCATTGACACATATGACGTACACACTGTCCATTGACACATATGACGTACACACTGTCCATTGACACATATGACGTACACACTGTCCATTGACACATATGATGTACACACTGTCCATTGACACATATGACGTACACACTGTCCATTGACACATATGATGTACACACTGTCCATTGACACATATGACGTACACACTGTCCATTGACACATATGATGTACACACTGTCCATTGACACATATGATGTACACACTGTCCATTGACACATATGATGTACACACTGTCCATTGACACATATGATGTACACACTGTCCATTGACACATATGATGTACACACTGTCCATTCGCTCCTCTTCTGACTTAAGACTACTGTGCATTCCCAGAGTAAGAACTAAAACCTTCGGTCACTGCACCTTTTCATATTCAGCACCAACTTTTTGGAATTCTCTGCCCCGTGAAATTCGCTACATTGAATCTATTACTTCTTTCAAGACTGCCCTCAAAACTTTCCAATTTAAATCCTATTTTCCCGACTAGGTAGTAACTGTGTGGACACTCTTTGTTCTCGTG
Source organism: Monoplex corrugatus (assembly GCA_030674185.1). Taxonomy (NCBI): domain Eukaryota; kingdom Metazoa; phylum Mollusca; class Gastropoda; order Littorinimorpha; family Ranellidae; genus Monoplex; species Monoplex corrugatus. The sequence goes on along the minus strand of JAPXFY010000022.1, from coordinate 1,585,670 downwards.
CGCACGCGCGCGCGTGTGTGTGTGTGTGTGTGTGTGTGTGTGTGTGTGTGGGTTCGTGTGTGTGTGTGTGTGTGTGTGTGTGTGCGTGTCTGTGTGTGTGTGTGTGTGTGTGCCTGCGTGTCTGTGTGTGTGTGATGTTATTAGTGTGCAGCGTCACGAGCTCCGGCCCCGTACTGGAGGTTTGCGCTTATAAATGTTCATTATTATTATTATTATTATTGACACATATGATGTACACACTGTCCATTGACACAGGTGTTGGTGATGTACACACTGTCCATTGACACATATGACGTACACACTGTCCATTGACACATATGATGTACACACTGTCCATTGACACATATGATGTACACACTGTCCATTGACACATATGATGTACACACTGTCCATTGACACATATGATGTACACACTGTCCATTGACACATATGATGTACACACTGTCCATTGACACATATGACATACACACTGTCCATTGACACATATGACGTACACACTGTCCATTGACACAGATGTTGATGATGTACACACTGTCCATTGACACATATGACGTACACACTGTCCATTGACACATATGACGTACACACTGTCCATTGACACATATGTTGATGATGTACACACTGTCCATTGACACAGATGTTGATGATGTACACACTGTCCATTGACACAGGTGTTGGTGATGTACACACTGTCCATTGACACAGGTGTTGGTGATGTACACACTGTCCATTCATCAGGTGTAAACAGGACACAGGTGTTGGTGATGTACACACTGTCCATTCATCAGGTGTAAACAGGACACAGGTGTTGGTGATGTACAAACTGTCCATTCATCAGGTGTAAACAGAACACAGGTGTTGGTGATGTACACACTGTCCATTCATCAGGTGTAAACAGGACACAGGTGTTGGTGATGTACAAACTGTCCATTCATCAGGTGTAAACAGAACACAGGTGTTGGTGATGTACAAACTGTCCATTCATCAGGTGTAAACAGGACACAGGTGTTGGTGATGTACACACTGTCCATTCATCAGGTGTAAACAGGACACAGGTGTTGGTGATGTACACACTGTCCATTCATCAGGTGTAAACAGGACACAGGTGTTGGTGATGTACACACTGTCCATTCATCAGGTGTAAACAGGACACAGGTGTTGGTGATGTGTGCTCTGCACCCCGATACTGGACAGCCGCAGTTCAACACTCCGTAGGTCTGCACACACAACACCACACCGGTCACCACCAGGAGTTACCAGCCCTGACGCTACACATGGTCAGCTCACATGTACAAACAAGTACATTAACAACAGAATGTTTATTTCTCTACTAGTGATAGTACATGAGCTGTTACTGTTATTGTTGTTTAAAGACCAGCCAACTGCATACAGCCATATCAGGGATATAACCATTTCAAAACATACACAATACTTCAACAGGAAAAAAAGGAAAAAAGAAAGTACACATATCAATGCATTCACGCACATAACCTAAAGAGATGCCCCTGGTGTTGACCATTCCGTCCAATTTATCGCACAGGGATTTAAAAAACATACCTGAATACAAATTCAAATACAGCTAAGGACACAAAACATAAAAAAAAGCGGGCCTAAATTACCTAAAATTGCTTCTGCACATCGCACACCCCTAGAGCCAACAATGCACTTAACACATGTGCCCAATTATCAATCCTAAGAGAAAGTATGGAAGCCTTTATGGAACACATACAGGTGAATGGACCAGCAAGGCAGAAAATGATAGTAAGAAATGACAGAAAGCACAGAAGGAAGAAAGAAACAAGGAGTCTGACAGAACACAGGACATTTCCAGCACAGCATTTCCTGAAGGTGGGGATACTGTTTATACTGAAAGAGCCCCCAGCATCCCCACAGGAGGAGTACATGAGCTGACAGACAGACTGGTACTTTAACAACACATCACACTCTCCTCCAAAAACTATACAACTAGGAAATATAGAAGAGAAAAAAGCATGAGAGCAACAACAATAATACTGATAATAACAATGACAACAACAACAATAATAATATTAATAATAAAGATAACAACAACAACAATAACGATAATATTAACAACAACAACATCGGCGATCAACCGGCCCCAGCACTTCAGGGCCTGCGAAGTCAGAAATATCAGAATCAGATGCTGTTTCACTCACCAAACGTCAAATGTGGTGTACACCCTGTCCTACAGCCTTTGCCATACAACATTAACCCTCTGACTCCATCACCCTATCCACAAACATCCACACTGTTACCCCTGATAGTAAAGCAAAAACTTAACACTTTCACCTCCTAATCCTATCTACCATCTTCCTGCAGGACGCTGGTGTATAGGGTGAGGGAATGAAAGGGTCAAGTTTTTGCAGCTGGTTGATAGGGAGCAGGAGAAAGGGTTAAGTGGGCAAGATGTACAGGACCCTGCCTGAATGCTTCAAACAACACAGGAACCACATCTTCACACAAAAACACTTATGTTGCAAACCACTTTCATTCTGGACACCACAACCTTTCACATGTCCTGAGTGGCAGCTCAATGTCTTTACCACAAATTCATAGATATATTATAAAAGTCATTTCTTTGTCCTTACCACAAATTCATAGATATAAAAGTCATCTCTTTGTCTTTACCACAAATTCATGTGGTTTCTAAGAAGAATGTTGAGAGTTCCATGGACAGCAAAGAAAACAAACGAGACAGTCTTGATGGAGGCAGACACAAGTAGATCACTCATAAGGAAGATTAGGAAAAGACAGGTAACATTTATAGGCCATTTTATGAGAAAAGGGGAATTGGAGCACCTGGTCACAACAGGAAAGCTGGAGGGAAAGAGAGCACCAGGTAGACCCAGGAAAAAAATATTGGACGGACTTGCAGAGTGGCTAAGGACAGAGAGGGTGGAAGATGTGCTTGCAGCAACAGGGGACAAATGCATATGGAGGGCCATGATCACCAATTCATATAAATCCAAGTCATCTCTTTGTCCTTACCACAAATTCATAGATATCCAAGTCATCTCTTTGTCCTTACCACAAATTCATAGATATCCAAGTCATCTCCTTGTCCTTACCACAAATTCATAGATATCCAAGTCATCTCTTGTCTTAACACAAATTCATAGATATCCAAGTCATCTTTGTCCTTACCACAAATTCATAGATATCCAAGTCATCTCTGTCTTACCACAAATTCATAGATATCAATCTCTCTTTGTCCTTACCACAAATTCATAGATATCCAATTCATCTCTTTGTCCTTACCACAAATTCATAGATATCCAAGTCACCTCTTTGTCCTTACCACAAATTCATAGATATCCAAGTCATCTCTTTGTCCTTATCACAAATTCATAGATATCCAAGTCATCTCTTTGTCCTTACCACAAATTCATAGATATCCAATTCATCTCTTTGTCCTTATCACAAATTCATAGATATCCAAGTCATCTCTTTGTCCTTATCACAAATTCATAGATATCCAAGTCATCTCTTTGTCCTTACCACAAATTCATAGATATCCAATTCATCTCTTTGTCCTTACCACAAATTCATAGATATCCAAGTCATCTCCTTTGTCCTTACCACAAATTCATAGATATCCAAGTCATCTCTTTGTCCTTACCACAAATTCATAGATATCCAAGTCATCTCTTTGTCCTTATCACAAATTCATAGATATCCAAGTCATCTCCCTGTCGTTACCACAAATTCATATATTCAAGTCATCTCCATGTTGTTACCACAAATTCATGGATATCCAAGTCATGTGCCTTCCAGCAAACCTTACAGCGTTACAGCCTCAAGGACGTGACGTCAGTGTGTGACACTTTATGTCTGGCCACTCCCACTCCCAAACCATTTAATGTTCATCAATTAAGTGATTTTCATCGATAAAGCTGAGCTTAACGATATAGGCTTTGACAGAATTAAAACGCCAAAAGATAATCCTTGAACCAAGTCAGTGTTTAACTTGATAATAATCACAATAATGATGATAACAATAATAACATTGATAATAAGACATTTCTTGACAAACCCAAGTCAAGTATTTTGCAGTTAGTATGGTCTCCTGCAATCGCTGACCTTATGCATTTGTCAGATATGGATAAGTTACATGCTATGAAAAAAAAAAAAAGGATTACAAATTCACTAAGATACCACACTTTCTCTATCTTCATGAACATTTATCCATCGCTATGCCTCATGCTCCATCGCTATGCCTCATGCTTTCCCACATAAGGAAAATACATTGTGTGTTTGCTCGTGAGTATTGTTATGCCAAGTCCTAGGATAACTGTATTTCTTTTTTCTTTTTTATATCCATAATTTATTTTTTTCATATTCATTTTCAAATTTTCGAATTCAACACAGGTAAATCCATAATTCAAACCTCACAGACAGAAACTTACAACACCTGATGACGTGACATCAACTACAAACACAACCAACAAATCATGGGAACCACCAATCCATTAATATCATGCTCCAATCCAGCAGGTATGTTAAAAGCAAACAGATGATAAATCCCACCAAACCTTATGCTATTAACTCCAACAAACACACCAAGGATGTATACACCATAAAAACACACCACAAACACACCACAAACACACCAAGGATGTAGACACCATAAAAACACACCACAAACACACCAAGGATGTAGACAACATAAAAACACACCACAAACACACCAAGGATGTAGACAACATAAAAACACACCACAAACACACCAAGGATGTAGACAACATAAAAACACACCACAAACACACCAAGGATGTAGACACCATAAAAACACACCACAAAACACCACAAACACACCAAGGATGTAGACAACATAAAAACACACCACAAACACACCAAGGATGTAGACAACATAAAAACACACCACAAACACACCACAAACACCACAATACACACCACTAAAACACACCACAAACACACCAAGGATGTAGACACCATAAAAACACACATAAAAAACACACCACAAACACACCAAGGATGTAGACAACATAAAAACACACCACAAACACACCAAGGATGTAGACACCATAAAAACACACCACAAACACACCACAAACACACCAAGGATGTAGACACCATAAAACACACCAAGGATGTAGACACCATAAAAACACACCACAAACACACCAAGGATGTAGACACCACAAACACACCAAGGATGTAACACCATAAAAAACACACCACAAACACACCAAGGATGTAGACACCATAAAAACACACACAAACACACCAAGGATTAGACACCATAAAAACACACCACAAAACACCAAGGATGTAGACACCAAAAAACACACCACAAACACACCAAGGATGTAGACACCATAAAAACACACCACAAACACACCAAGGATGTAGACACCATAAAAACACACCACAAACACACCAAGGATGTAGACACCATAAAAACACACCACAAACACACCAAGGATGTAGACAACATAAAAACACACCACAAACACACCAAGGATGTAGACAACATAAAAACACACCACAAACACACCAAGGATGTAGACACCATAAAAACACACCACAAACACACCAAGGATGTAGACACCATAAAAACACACCACAAACACACCACAAACACACCAAGGATGTAGACAACATAAAAACACACCACAAACACACCAAGGATGTAGACACCATAAAAACACACCACAAACACACCACAAACACACCAAGGATGTAGACACCATAAAAACACACCACAAACACACCAAGGATGTAGACAACATAAAAACACACCACAAACACACCAAGGATGTAGACACCATAAAAACACACCACAAACACACCACAAACACACCAAGGATGTAGACAACATAAAAACACACCACAAACACACCAAGGATGTAGACACCATAAAAAACACACCACAAACACACCAAGGATGTAGACACCATAAAAACACACCACAAACACACCAAGGATGTAGACACCATAAAAACACCACAAACACACCACAAACACACCAAGGATGTAGACACCATAAAAACACACCACAAACACACCAAGGATGTAGACACCATAAAAACACACCACAAACACACCAAGGATGTAGACACCATAAAAACACACCACAAACACACCACGGATGTAGACACCATAAAAACACACCACAAACACACCACAAACACACCAAGGATCCAAAACAAGAGTGACTGCCTGCGCCCAAGCAAACACAAACCAGAAGAACAAGAAAATCAATGTAAGCGCATCTCCAACAAGACAACACAAAACAAAACAAGCGCAAATTTTCGGCCAACTAGCCTTTGTCAAGCGCGAGCGCACGGTCACAGACAAATCACAGACACCAAACAATGGATAATAAAAACGGGACTAAAAACTTCCCTGCCGCCTCGTCCAGTGGGTAAGAGATGGAATGCCCATGTCATCATGAGCAGTAGTAAGAAAAGGGGAGATGGGAGGCAACTGTGATGTCAAAAGGGAAGTGAGATAAGTTCTGCAATTTTGAGAAGTGGCCATGCTATATCGGTATAGCCCTGTTCTGAAGAAGGCACAGGGCAAGAGCCAAGAGATAAGGGAGTAGATTGTGCCCGGTGCCAAGAATCTGGTAGGCGTGGGAACAGGAAGAGACATGAAACGGATGTAGACAACATAAAAAAACACACCACAAACACACCAAGGATGTAGACAACATAAAAACACACCACAAACACACCAAGGATGTAGACAACATAAAAACACACCACAAACACACCAAGGATATAGACACCATAAAAACACACCACAAACACACCACAAACACACCAAGGATGTAGACAACATAAAAACACACCACAAACACACCACAAACACACCAAGGATGTAGACAACATAAAAACACACCACAAACACACCAAGGATATAGACACCATAAAAACACACCACAAACACACCACAAACACACCACAAACACACCAAGGATGTAGACACCATAAAAACACACCACAAACACACCACAAACACACCAAGGATGTAGACAACATAAAAACACACCACAAACACACCAAGGATGTAGACAACATAAAAACACACCACAAACACACCAAGGATGTAGACAACATAAAAACACACCACAAACACACCAAGGATGTAGACAACATAAAAACACACCACAAACACACCACAAACACACCAAGGATGTATACACCATAAAAACACACCACAAACACACCAAGGATGTAGACACCATAAAAACACACCACAAACACACCAAGGATGTAGACACCATAAAAACACACCACAAACACACCAAGGATGTAGACAACATAAAAACACACCACAAACACACCAAGGATGTAGACACCATAAAAACACACCACAAACACACCAAGGATGTATACAACATAAAAACACACCACAAACACACCAAGGATGTAGACACCATAAAAACACACCACAAACACACCAAGGATGTAGACACCATAAAAACACACCACAAGCACACCAAGGATGTAGACACCATAAAAAACACACCACAAAACACACCAAGGATGTAGACACCATAAAAACACACCACAAACACACCAAGGATGTAGACAACATAAAAACACACCACAAAACACACCAAGGATGTAGACACCATAAAAAACACACCACAAACACACCAAGGATGTAGACACCATAAAAACACACCACAAACACACCAAGGATGTAGACACCATAAAAACACACCACAAACACACCAAGGATGTAGACACCATAAAAACACACCACAAACACACCAAGGATGTAGACACATAAAAACACACCACAAACACACCAAGGATGTAGACACCATAAAAAACACACAACACACCAAGGATGTATACAACATAAAACACACCACAACACACCAAGGATGTAGACACCATAAAAACTCACTACACCCAACAACACACCACGGATGTAGACACCATAAAAACACACACAACACACACACAAGGATGTAGCAACATAAAACACACACACAAACACACAAGGATGTAGTACACCATAAACACACACAAACACACCACAAACACACAGGATGTGAACCATAAAAACACACCACAAACAACCAAGGTTGTAGACAACATAAAAACACACCACAAACACACAAGGATGTATAAAACATAAAAACACACCACAACACACCAAGGATGTAGACACCATAAAAACACACAAACACACAGAGGATCGTTCGTATACATAAAACAACCACAAACACACAAGGATGTAACACTGAAAACAACACAACAGCATCAAGGAGTTCCTAAAACACACAACAACACACAGACAACAAGAGTTAGTCG